>JAVQJL010101676.1:0-13547 GCA_036024295.1 Nannoperca obscura
GTGTGTGTGTGTGTGTGTGTGTGTGTGTGTGTGTGTGTGTCCCAGAGGCTTGTATGTTCACCACTCAGCCTGTGATGTGTGTGTCGTAAAAGAATGACACAGCAAACTCTGTGGCTGTAAAGGGATTTCAGGATTTATTCGAAGAAGGTGGTCGTGCAACTACATTTCCTGTGTTGTGGGTTTGATTCCCACTGGAGTCGTCTGTGTACGAGTATATGTGGGTAACTTGTGTTCTGCCTGCTTCCCACACTTCTTCATGTGCTTGTGTGTGTGTGTGCGTGTGTGTGCACAGCATACCGTGTTTCCCAATGTTCTGCATTCCTGCTGAAGGTTAGTTAAAGACAGCAGGGCGGCTGAAAGCAGCGCTGGTGATGAGCCTGAAGCTGCGTGTGTGTGTTACCTGCTGCCAGACTCCAGCTGCGAATGAGATGCTGATTGCCTGGCAAAACTACCTCTGTGTGTGTGTGTGTATAGTGTGTGTATAGTGTGTGTGTGTGTGCTGAGGTAAAGTGAAGCAAGCTAAATCCTGCAGCAGTGTTGTTGTTTTGTACCATGGATGTGAAACTCTCTCCTCCTTTAGACTTGAAAGATGACACACACACACACACACACACACACACACACACACGCGCTGCACTCACACAGGTGTTTTCAGCTCTGTTACCTGATTGGCTGTCCTCTCGGGGCTGTGTGGGCGGGTGCACACTGTGGCTGAGAAAAGCACAGGTGTTACTACGAACATTACCGACGGCTTTGTTTTATTCAAGAGTCCCAGAGAGTCGTGACAGGAAGCCAACATGAACTAAACCGTCCATCCATTAGCTTCACCTGCTCATCCTGGAGGGTCATGTGGGGGCTGCAGCCAATCCCAGCTGAAAGGAAACTGAAGCAGCTAAATGGCGTTCAGCCATGATTCATTTGAACTTTTGAAAATGTCTTCTGTGTACAAGGCTTATTGAAGGAGCGTGATGCAGCACCTGCATGTGTTCCTCTCTCCCACTGATCTACAGGTGGCAGCAGCTCACCAGGATGTGCAGTAACGTGTCAGTCACTTAAGTTAAAGTAGTAATACTGCAGTGGAAGAGTACTTCACTACTAGTAAAAAAGAAGTATTAACCTCAGAATATTAAAGCCTGCAGAATAATATTATCATTATAATTAGTGATGTATTAATGTGCTATTAATCACGTTAATGCTGCAGCTGGTGAAGGTGGGGCTGTGTGTGTGTGTATATATATATATGCACACATATATACTGCTATTTAACCTATAATGGATCATGATATATTAAATATGGATGTAAACAATGCTGCATTTGCATCTGTTTATTTCAGAATGAGGTGCTCATGCAACAACATGTTTGTTGGAGCTCTACGACGCACACAAAATATTTTACTGAACATATCTGCAGAAAAAGCTGCAGTTCGAATCATCTGCAATGCACAGACACACACACACACACACACACACACACACACACACACACACACACAGTCTCATGTCTGCTAAATTATACACCCACTCATTAAAGTTGTGCTGTGGCTCTGACTGTGTGTATGAGCACCTGTGGGTGTTTGCATCTATGTACCTGTGATTTATGTGGAATAGGTTCTCTCTCTCTCTCTGTGTGTGTGTGTGTGTGTGTGTGTTGTATCTTGTATCTTGGCCAGTGAGTGGACAATCAAGAGAGGCTTAATGAGACGTGATTGGCTCCCAGCTGGCAACAGAGGCCCCATGGCTGGTCAGTGACCACTCAGGGCGGTGAGTTAAATCCCTGTGAAGCAGAATGTGGGAAACTAGTTTCACATCACATCACATTTCCTTTTTACTTTTTATGACCGTCTTGTTGTGGCAGAGATTTGCTTCTTGCTGTGGATGCGTGTTGAATAGTGGGAGCCCTTCAGGTCATGCTGGCTGCTGATTTGTCAGTTTCAGGCTGCAGCGTCTCACTCGTGTTGACTGACTCGGTCCCGTCGAGAGGTTTTTGATTGACAGCTGTTCCCCTGCCCCGGCCGGTTACACGTCTGTCAGGTGGTGATGAAGCGGGAGAGTGACACGGTGTTTCTTGAGCAGTCGAAGGAAAACTATTGGTGGACTGAAAATGACATGTTTTGACATGCTGTCAAAGTGTTCTCTAAAGCCTACATTATTCATAGACCGGAGGACTCCTCAGTCTCTCCTGCTGCTCTGTGGTTGAACTGTTTCTCCGTAATAGAGACACGATGCAGCAGCCAAAGCTCCTCAGTCCTCCACATCTGGCCCCATGTTCAAGCTACAACCTGGACTCATCAACCAGCTCTTCCTCCTCCTCCTCCTCCTCCTCCTCGTCCTCTCAGATTAGCATGCAGAGAGTAGCCAGTTTTTCGGCTGTTCAATAGTCAGAACATGTGATTCAGACACACACACACACACACACACACACACACACACACACACACCATGGAGTAGTGGGAGATTTGCAGGTAAATCAACTACAGGTAAAAAGGTGACAGCTTTATTAATGAATCATGAAACAAGTGTGCTGTATTTCAGCCTGCTGTATTTCCCATTAGCAGGGATTGAACTCTGAGTCTCTGAAGTCACGAACAAGACCTTTGTGATATCTGATGGAGTTTAGAACAAGACATTAACATGGAAGTGTGTGTCTTCGTTTCAGGATGGTTCATTGATCCAGGAACGATCGTGAGTCTGAAGCTGACGGAGGTGAAAGTGAACGACCTGAAGGTAGCCGGGGGCGGAGCTTCACTTTTCTACTTTTTGTGCATCAAGACAGTTGCTTATGATACATTACTGTAAACCTGAATGACTCCAGCAGCCTCCTGCACACACACACACACACACACACACACACACACACACACACACACACACACTTGTTTGTGTGTGTGTGTGTGTGTGTGTGTGTGTGTGTGTGTGTGTGTGTGTATTCCCCTGTGGTAGTAAACAGCACAGCAGTGTGTTAGTGAGGCAGCGTTGTCTAATAACCAGACTGAGACAGCAGCTCAAACCAGCTGCTGTTCCACTTTTAATACTCAGCAGGGAGGTGGACACACACACACACACACACACACACACACACACACTGCTGCTCTAAAAGCACCACTTTCCATTTTGGGGATTTTTCGCTGACACCTGTATCCAGACGGACTTCCTGTACAGTGAACACAGCAGCAGTTGTTTACAGCTTCCTGCATCACAAGCTTCATAATGAGGGAGTTGGTAGTTTGAAGGGTTGAGACCGAAACAAATACACTTGACTCAAATCAACCGAAATTATTCTTAAAAACATTGAGGGGAACTTCACTGAAACCGATGTTCATGCATGAACCACGGGGCGCCGAGAACACGCAGGTTTTCATTCCAATTAGATTTCTCTGGGTGACGTCGTGCACTTCCTGCTCTCTGCGTGAGGATGAGCTAATGAGTAGTTTTCTGTCACACTGAGGTAACAACTGCTCTTTATTTATGAAGGTGTTCAATTCAAAACGTGCACTGGAACTCTTCAGGTACGTTGAGCGGCCTGGACACGAGGCTGCAGAGCTTCACGTGTCCAAGGATCAAGATAAAAAGCCTCCAAACAAGTACAACATGAATCGATGTGAGAGACAGCAGCTGTGTTTCTTATGTTAATATTCCAGTTCAGTTTTTATTTACCTTAGTGCAGTTTAGCAACACACAGAAAAGACATATATCATCTCTCTGTGGCCTTAACGTCGTGTGACTAGCATCAGCACGGGACGGATGAAGACCATGTGATATGGCTGAAAGCGCCAGAAAAGGTCCAGAATGAACTAATGCTTAGCTGTTAAAGAGAAACTCTATTATATATTATTATTATTATGTTTTTAAACCTTTTTGACACATTTTGGGGTCGAAATATGAAATCCTTATCAATATATTTGGAATTGATCCAGTAGATCACCTCTAAAGGGTAACTGCACCCATGAAAAGGTTTTTCCACTGACTCTGGTTCAGACTGTAATTGTCTGATCTCTGCAGAGACGACCGTTTGTTAAAGAATCAGATCCTTTTAGTTTCAGCAGTAACAGCAAGACAAACAGACAGGAAGTCCTAAAAGTGGCCGTGGTTGAAATGAAAGATGTAACTGTGTGTGTGTGTGTGTGTGTGTGTGTGTGTGAGAAAGTCGTCCTGCAGTGTTGAGATGCAGAAGGACTCCTCAGAGATTTCTGTTTTCTCTCAGCGTCCCTCAGCACGAAGCCTCTGGGGAGAGAAGAGAAGGGGAAGGGGACGCGTCATCAATAATTTAACGTGCAATGCTGAAATCTGTCCCCCGTGGAGCTTTGTGTGGGTGTAGGTTCCCGCCTGTCCACGGTTTAGAAGAGGGAGAGTCTGGAAGGACAGAGCGACAGACTGACAGACAGATAAAACAGAAAGAAGGGGGGGAGGAGGATTCTTCAACTTTCTCCACCAGGCTGGGTGGGTGGATGCAGCTCTGCAGGCGGAGAGGAAAGTTTTGAAAGAGGTGGAGGAACATCGTTGTGACCCCGGGTCATGATGTGGATTAGTATTCTGTGTGATGGTGCTGCTGTTGTCCCTCCCTGCCTGAGGGTGGTGCTGCTCACCCTGCTCAGTTCCAGGTGGTGGCTGCTGATTGGACGGAGACTGATGGTGCACACTGTGCATAGTGCTAGTGAGCTTAGCTTCTACCTGTAGCTGCAGCAGTCCAGCTACCTGTAGGGGGCAGAAGCCATCAGTGCTTTCTCCTGTTCATGTTGGGGTTTACACAGAGAGCTTCACATTGCAACTGCGGCAGAAAGTAGAGACACCGAACATTACAGACGGGCTTTAACGTGCTGCTGTAACAGCCTCCGCTCGTCTGGTTCCAGGTTTTCCACCACATGGTTTGTTGTGTTGTTAGAAAATTTACTTTTTCAGACCGTGTTGCACTCGGCCGATCAGATGAACAGTGTCAGGAATGGTTGTATCCAGAATGCAGAAGGAGAGCTTGAGAGAGAAGTTCACATGAAGGACAGAGAGATGAAGCTGCGAGTGGAGTTCAGGAAGCAAGCTGAAGGAGCAGCTCACACGGAGGTCGCCCGCTGAAGGGGTGAAGTTGGAGCTGCTTTTCTTCTCAGCATGAGACGTCAGACTCGTCTTCTTGTGCTTCTTTCAATTCTTCAGACTTTCTGCGAGAAGGAATCTCTTACAAAACGCTAGTTATTGTTACTGTTTTGATGCTTTGTGACTTCCTGTAGTTGCCGTGACAGACAGGAAGCCAGAACAGTATTGAAGGGTTTGATTTTGAGCCTTTTCATGGGAGTTGTTGACATGAATAAAAATATAGAATATTTCCTTTTCCTTTAAATCAGGGCACTGTTTCTGCTTCACACGGTGCATACAGACGAGCGTGTGCATTCTCTGTGGTTCACACATGCACACAGCATCTATCATCTATCTGTGCACGCTCACACCCATAAGCACTTTGTTGTTTCTCTGTATCCAGGCTGCCATCGGCTACACTGATCCTGAGGGCAACACACACACACACACAGGGCTCCTGTGGGATTGGTGTAAAGATAAATTAATCATTGGAAGCCAAACTTGCTTTAGGCATGGCCTTGCCGCCTTGAAATAAATATTTTACCAGCTAGCAGATCTCTGTCTCCTTTCTTTCTGCCACCCTCCTCCTTTGATGTCATTCACTACATATGTTTGATTTCTCTGCTGCTCTCCTTCACTCAGGTTCACAACACAAACACACTGTTGCATCTGCCAACTGAAAATGGTAAAACTGGTTGTACTCTTTGTCGTGACACACACACACACACACACACACACACACACACACTGTGTCCCTGTGATGCCACCTGACTCTCCTCTGTACTCCACCCACTGTGGGTGTAGCAGGTGGCTGCAGAATTAGGTTCATGAGTTAAAGTTGGTTAGAGGCATTATATAAATGAGGGTCCTCACGTGTAGAAGTGTGTGTGTGTGTACTTTTGATACTAACTCAGTATAAATGCTAACGCTGCTCTGTCTCTGCAGGATGTGTAAATAAAGTTTATAAGGTGAAGGATCGTCACGTGTTTTGCTCAGTGACGGACTGAGAGGCAGCCAGTCTACCGGCCAGGATTTACTGTGCTCCCCAGAGGATGATCCCTGACCTTTATCTGGCCCCACAGGACAAAGAATCCCACTTGATTTGAATGACCTCATGACTTTTCCTCAAGCACCATCCGCAGGACTTGAGATTTGTATTCCTGCTAAGGATCTGTAAATATTCCCCAGCCTGATGTTGGTTCTTTCTCAACAACTAATAGTTCACACAAGGCCCATTTATCTGCATCTATATTTGTTCCTTTGTCTGCAGTGCTCTCTCTCTCAGGTCTTTATTGTTTTCACATTTCTTTTCACACACACACACACACACACACACACACTCCCTCTCTCTCTGCTCTCCCACCGCAGGAGAACTCTTTGAATAGAGTTGATTGTGGTAATTGAAACACTCAAAACAAATTATTTGTCCTGTCAGACTAATCAAGCGAAGCTGCTGCAACAATCGCTAAAGGTTATGAACAACATCAGCACACAAATGCTGGTCTGACACGTCCAACAGGACTCGACCGTGTGTGTGTGTGTGTGTGTGTGTTTGATAGCACCATTAAAAAACCATTCATAACTTTCTGTGTCTTTGGATTTGTGAGACTGAGTTTCGTGTAAATCCTTCTCAAGCAGCTTAAACTGCGTTGTTGTGCAGCTTTTTTCCATGAATTGTTGTTCGTGCTAATTATTTTGCAATTTCTTGTTTTCACAGATAATTTTCTACAAGAAAGCAAGAAACCTCTTTTATTCTTTTATTTATCAGACATTGTGCTCTTTGAATTAAGTGGCGAGCTTGTGTTTGTCTCAGAGTCCAGTGTGGGTTCGGAGTGTTTTTTAACGAGCTGTGGGTATTAACACAGGCAGATTATATTTTATTAAAACCAACTGATAAAATATGTTTTGTTCTTTTTTAGCAGTGGCTCCTACTGATACACACATTAACATATTTTCTGTAAAACAGGGTTTGTAGCTTATTACATTTTATAAGAAGACACATATGCAATCAAAGAATACAGAAATGCAAATGCTGCAAAAGCCTCTAATCGTGTCCTCTGAGTACTGAAGGAATACACCAGTATTCAGGGAATGATTGCTTGTTTAAGGATAAAAAAAAGACTTTAATAGCGTTCAATCAAGACACGATGCTTTCACTGGTCTACAGTCAAGAAAGTAATCTGCTCAGTGTGAGGTTAGCTTAGCTTTGCACACAGGAACACACACAAGTCAAAGGTCTCTGAAGTGGACTTACCGGTGTTACCGGCTACAAAGATAAATCTACATGCAACAATGAAAAAACACCACTTTGGAGTTGTTGGATGGTATATTTAATTTTCATTTTAATGGTGGCCACAAAAATAAGATCGTGTGTGTGCGTGTGCGTGTGCATGTGCGTGGGTGTGGGTGTGTGTGTGGGTGTGTGTGTGTGTATGGGTGTGTGTCTGCTTGTTTGTGTGTCCTTTGCTTTTGATGATTGATTTGCTGTCTGGGTGCAGCAGTGGTGCAGGTGCAGAGATAAGATCAGAATTTCTTGTTCATGGTGTCTTTATTATGTCAATGTAATGCACGCAAGTGTGTGTGTGTGTGTGTGTGTGTGTGTGTGTGTGTTTTAGCCCTGCAGCTATACTCACCTGTCAGTCAGCACAGTGCAGCTCCAGCCAGCTCTCGTTGCTCGCTCTGATCCTCCGTCGATTCAGAGCTCAGAGTCGACTCACATTTATTCTTTTTTTGATCCACCAGCTTCCTCACACTTTCACAAAACACTGAACATACACATGCACGTTGTGTTAATGTAAAGTCTTAAAGCTGCTAAAATACGAAATGATGCACAAGTGTGGCGTTCGGTGGAGGATTCATTCGTGGACCGTACAGGAAGTAAATGCACACAGAGCTGAGGCTGTATGAGTGTAGTAATCAATAATTCATTGTCAGAATTTGTTCTGCAAAGCCGATTTTATCGATTTGATCTGTGTGTGTTCGTGTTCGTGTGTGTCTCTGTGTGTGTGTGTGTGTGTTCATGTTCGTGTGTGTGTGTGTGTGTGTTTGTGTGTATCTCTGTGTCTGTGTGTGTTCGTGTTCGTGTGTGTCTCTGTGTGTGTGTGTGTGTGTGTGTGTCTGTCTCTGTGTCTATGTGTGTTCGTGTTGGTGTGTGTGTGTGTGTGTGTGTGTCTCTCTGTGTGCGTGTCGGTGTGTGTGGGTGTGTGTGTGTGTGTGTGTTCCCGTCCTCTCCGTCCCACCTGTGCCCGAGGCCTGCAGCGGGTCCAGGTTAACGTCTCCTAATGAATAGTGAATGCGGTTGTCGGGCCTGATCAGCTGCAGCAGCAGCGAGATGGGCGAGCACAGTTTGGATCGGATGCTCAGGACGATTAAAAAGTACTTTAGTTCTCATCGATCCACTTCTTCAACTCTGTGTTCCAGAGTCTCAACAGGAAAGATGAACGCACGCTGACACGACCAGGTAAACACTTGGGGAACCAGAGCAGCGATTCTCAACCTCCGGGCCACCGGGCTGCAAAGAACCAAAGTGTTGTTAATGCACTGGGATGCACAATGATGTGCTGGTGGTTAGACTAACCCCCCCCCCAGAGAAATAATCACGTCTGAACAGTAACCATGTAGCTGCAGCCAGCTGCTGGTTAGCTAAGCTCAGCAGAAACACTGGAAACAGCTCATTAACATGAAACTTAAAGAAAGTTATGTTCTGGAATATTTCTTCTTTTCAGGACCAGTGACGTTCTGGAGTCTCTGACTAAGACAATGTGTAAAGTTTTCTCTTGTGATCCTGCAGTGGTGAGGGATTCAGGTTCGTGAGGGATTCAGGTTCATTGTTGGCTTGTTGTTTACATAAAAACTCATTGCATTTAATTTTGATATGATATTTCTCCTATTCCTCACACCATCACACAAATACACACTCTCTCACACACACACACACACACACACACACACACACACACACACACACACTCACACTCACACTCACACTCACACTCACACTCACACTCACACACACTCTAATCCTCAGTCACCAGGGCAACCATACAACACAAAGCCAAATAACTGTCCGTGCACATAAACAAACCCGACCAATAGGAGGTGGCCTCAAAGCGAAGGGGTGCTGGAGGGACTTCAGCTGCACCCGTCCTTCCTCTTTCAAAATCTTTCTTCCTCTTCTTCCTCCTCTTCTTGTTTTGTTGCTGCTGTCCACTTCAGGGACGGCTCAGTCACCCTCGCTTTAGAAAACAGCAGCAGCTTAAAAGACAGAAGCTCGCTTTCAAGCAGAGTTCAAGAGCAGTTTCTTTTTAATGTCGGCTTTGTGTGTGTGTGTGTGTGTGTGTGTGTGTGTGTGTGTGATTGGAGGACTGTGGGTGAGGGAGGAAGGGATGTGGAGAGAGAGAGAGAGAGAGAGAGAGAGAGAGAGGGAGGGTGAGGAGCAGAGATATGAAAGAAAACAGGAACTGCTAGAAGATGTAAGTGTGCCAGTGGGGAAATCTGGCTATTTCTCAACTTTTCAGGCATCATATTTCCATGGGAGTGAGACATCTCTGGCTCCTGCAGAGGCGAGGACAGCAAAGGGGCTCAGCTTTAAACCCTGACTGACTGGAGACGTCCGAGTCCTCTCGTGGCAGGAAATAAATGTCACAGCAGTTGAGAGATGAGCCGGTTCAACACACTCATCACTTTGCTTTGCCATTATTAGCTACGGAGTGAGCGAGGGGTGGTGTTAGACGTTCCAGTGTGTCTCCATCGCAGCTGAGACGTCTTCACGCTGTCTGTTCATTGGCTACCGTGTTTTGAGCTGTTTCAATCATTTTCTGATCAGAGTGATTCCAGATTAGACGTCTCTCTCCGTCTCTTCGTTGCTTCAGCTGGACATCAGAGTCTGCAGCCGTGCTAGGAAGCTAAACCTCCATGAAGATGAACCTTAGCATGCTAACATGCTCACAGATAATACGCAGGTGTAAACTGTGCTGTATGCATGTTAACAGTTGCTAATTAGCCTGAAACACATTGAAATGTTGACCTGATGATGCTTCATGTAAAGGTTCATCCTGAGGAGAACATGACTATGAGAACCAGATTCCACGGAAATCCATCCAATAGTTGTTAAGACATTTCAACTAAAAGCCAAAAATATCAAGTAGTTGTTGAGTTTTCTAGTTTTCCCTCTAAGTTCAGTTAAATGAAACGCATCATTAAATATGAATTGAATATCGGTTGTTGACATTTATTTACACTCTCAGTTGATCTCAAGTCTCCAGAGGGCCTTGGAAACATGTGAGATGGTGTGATTTGAAATGTGGGCTCAGCAGGGAGCCCTGTGTTTACTGCTGCTGTTGTTGCACTGGTGTTGGGCCTCATTGCACCAGCTCACTCCTCTCTGCTGCCAGAGCTCCTGGACACTCAAGTATGCTGTTTGTGTGTGTGTGTGTGTGTGTGTGTGTGTGTGTGTGTGTGTGTGTGTGTGTGTGTCCATGTGGGAAAGACAGCACACTGTAAATGATGGTTTGTCTGAATCATGGTTTGAAAACTACAAAGCTCCACTTCCCCTCGTTCTCCTCTCAACCCTCCCTCCACTTTTTCATTCGGGGAATTTGGGGATTGATTTATTGATTGATGAGATCCATCTGTGATCTGTGCCTTCATACACTATTTAACCCTTTAGACTGTTTTCTGTTCCACTGTGTTTCAATCTCAATGTTAAAAGTTAAAACGTCTTTGTTTCTACTACACGACTTGATCCAATCCTTCATTCGTTGTTTGTTTTCATCCACCAGCCACCTGTTTTCTTTCACTCCAGTGTTCGACACAGTAATGCAGTAACGCAGACTGCTGAGCACGTCTGAATTTAATGGATTTCAACACAACAATTGAAAGAAATTGTATTGTGTGTTATTTTACTTTACGTTAGTTTAATGGAAACAACCAAAGATTTTTTTGAACTCTGTAAATTGAAGTTATTGCTGTGAAGAAGTTCAGCAGGTATAATGTTTACCACGTTCACCATCTTAGCTTTGTATGTTATGCTAAAACAATGCTAAGTAGCCATGTGCACAAAGACTGAGCTAGCTGGAACTAATAAGCACCGGCGCCTCGTTCACCAACTGTTGGTAAGATATTCACGTGACGATGGCGCTAGATTAAAAAGAGGATCATCAAAGTTGTAACGATGTGATCATGAGGGGAACATGAACGTCTGAACCACAGTTCATGTTCATGACAATCCACCCAGTAGTTCCAGTGCTTCCTTGTTAGTCCCAACGTTCGAGGCCGAGCTCCTGATGGTTCACTCAGCGCTCTGGATTTGAATAAAGTTCTCGCTCTCACTGTGTCACTGCCTGTTTGTGTTCTTTAATGAGCCGAGCAGCAGTTTGTCAGCCTCTGTGATCAATGACTTGCTGATCAATACAGACGTTTGTCAGGCCATGCAGAGCTTCAGTGTGGCACGGCTGGTTAAAGGCGGCAGACGCGTGATTTAGGATGAAAGATGCACGACTTATTCAGGATTGTAGTTGAAGAGAG
This sequence comes from Nannoperca obscura, assembly GCA_036024295.1. Taxonomy (NCBI): domain Eukaryota; kingdom Metazoa; phylum Chordata; class Actinopteri; order Centrarchiformes; family Percichthyidae; genus Nannoperca; species Nannoperca obscura. Next base: position 11,587 of record JAVQJL010101676.1, read on the forward strand.
GTCCACAGTGTGCAGCCTCCTTCATGTTCCCCTGAAACGTAAACGAGGATGTGAGCTGAACACAGCTGTGGGTGTCTGGACAGGCGACGATGTGGCAGCTTCGACTTGATTCGACATGTTATTGCCAACATGATTGAGTTGCTGTAATCACTGCTATTATCCTCTTTCAGTTTTCCCTCAGAGATCCTTAATGTTTCATCTCGAGGCATTGTGCTTTTTAAAATGCTGATCAGCACACCTGCACAAACAAGCCTGTGTCCTCAAGTATCACCATTCAGACTGCAAACGAACAATTCAGCAAATGAATGGCTCTTTTCATCAGTTAAACGCAGCCCTCCGGCTTTGTATTGTTGTAAAACCTGAACACTCTTTCACTTATAAGACTTTTAAAAGTAGAAAATAAGAACGTGTCCCTCCACAAACTGTTCTGCTGCCTCCTCCCCCTCCTTCCTCTCCTGCTCTTTATTGTGTCTCCTCGGTCTGATTCTGTTTCATCTGGATGTTCAGGGCTGCGCTCGAACACAACTTCCTACAGTGCAGATGAAGATCACTGCAACAACACAACAATACTTATCAGAGGGGTGGCGGAGGTGTGCGCACGCTCTCTCTCTCTCTGTGTGTGTGTGTGTGTGTGTGTGTCTGTGTGTGTAAAACAACTTGTGTGAGTTCTTGCATGATGTGTGTGAGAGAGCTGCATGATAATGAACACACTCTTTACTGGATGGACAGATTGTTGCAGCTTTTGAGCTTCTTTGTGCAGAACAGAATCACAACATCCTAAATCCTGCAGACGTGTGCGTTCAAGTGATTGACTTAGTGAGTGAACTTATGGAGCACAGGTGTGGCACAGTCACCGACATGCACCGCCGTGTACTGTGTTGCCCTTAGCATCGGTTGCACAAACACAGGGCCCTTTGTATCTCTGTACATCTCTGTATGAATGCTGCATGTCCACATTGTTACAGTGCACTCCTCTGTACACACCAGTACTGTCTGTGTTGTGAGGAGCCACTAAGGCATAAAATGGGCAGAATATGGAAAGAGAGGAGGTGACTAAATAGAGACATGTGAGAGTACTACTAGGAGTAGAGAAGAGAGCTAGTAAGAAAGTTAGAAACCATTTTAATCATTACGGGGTTAATATCATTAACACACACGGGAACACAAAGAAATGGAGCCTATCATTAATTCTGGTTCTGTATTTTGTACTTACAGCAGACATGGAGGGTAACAGAGTATCTGTTGAGTAAATACTCATAAGTACAAATTGAAAGGAATAATAAATTCAAGCCAGTAAGCTGAGCTTTATTTATCTGTGCACCTCATTATTATTAATTATTGTCCTTAATATAACATAGTTTTTATAACAGGTAAGACTGTTGGCAGTGTTGTAATGGAAGTTTGTACAACAAAACCAGTTGTACTGAAACTTGAGTGGGTGTTGAAAGTAAAGTGTCCACCCACTGTGTTTTATCTTCCTCACATTAAGCTTCTTCACATGATCAGCCATTTTAGCCGAGCTGCTAAAATACAGACGCCTTCCATTTTAAACCACCTTGTGTTTCTAATCGTGTCTTCTCCACATAATCCTTTCCTGCAGGGAACAGGGCATCTCCACACCCCCGAGCTCCCTAACATCTACATTGCAAGACACCGCGCTCGTGCTGTGAAATTGCACGAAGGCGAGTCTGAGAAGAAGAGAGTTATAAGAGTAGTAAAGGAGGAGAGGAACGAGGCTATAAGTGGCTGCAGTGTTATCAATACCTGCCTGCCTGACTGCCCGGCGCACTGAGCTGCTGTCGTTTCTTAGATGATTCAAACTCACAGGTTTGTTTGTTAAGAGAATCAGAGGGAGGTGTGTGTGTGTGTGTGTGTGTGTGTGTGTGTGTGTGTGTGTGTGTGTGTGTGTGTGTGTGTGTGTGTGTGTGTGTGTGTGTGTGTGTGTGTGTGTGTGTGTGTGT
>JAVQJL010101683.1:0-15287 GCA_036024295.1 Nannoperca obscura
TTTCTATTCATTTCACAACGTATGGTGGTGAATAAGTGTGACTTTTCATGGAAAACACAAAATTGTTTGGGTGACCCCAAACTTTTGAACGGTAGTGTATATGTATATAGATATATAGATATAGATAGATAGATAGATAGATAGATAGATAGATAGATAGATAGATAGATAGATAGATAGATAGATAGAAAAAAATACAACTAACAAATAAATAGAGCTTTAGATATTTCTCTCTGTACAAATCACTATGTTGTCCATTGCCACTCAGAGGATAAGTCTCCTCTCCCGGCTTACAGGAGAATCATTATATACAAATATTGCGGTGGGCATATGTGGTGTATCCCCTCTCATCACATCTTTCTGCTTCTTGCTTCACCTCTTGAACATGAACCAACATTGGCTTAATTTCTTTTTATTGTCCCAAAGAAGAAGCAACAGCAGAATCCATGCTGCAGATCTACCAATGTTGAAATAAACCAGGCAACACAATATGGTAGAAAGGCAAGGATGGAAGGTGGGTAATGAGTGGAGTTGCTGACTGTTTGGATTTTTAGAGTCAGGGAGAAGGAAAACAGGGCAGTTCCCAATGGTCTGGTGGAGTCCAGTGAGGCCACAGCACACGCCAAGCACCGAGAGTGAGGAAAGCAATCCATCAGTGGAGGTCCACAGGAGGAAGAGAAGGGGGGGATGCAATGCTGGGCCAAACCATAACAATATGTGTGTGTGGCCATTGTTAGCTGTCCAGGGTCATTGTGTGTTGCTGGTAGCCTCCACGCCCTCTGATTTCACTGGGAGTCCATGCCTTCAGATACTCCCAAGAGGGGGGCTGCAGGGGGGCCCTGTGGGAATGTACAGAAGAGAAACCTTTCCATTCTGCCAAACATGCCAAGCCATGGGAAAGCCCTATTTAAAGTGAAAGAAAAACAATGTGGTGGTAGGGATTATTATACTTTTTTCAAAGCAGAAGTAGCTCTAAATGTTATTTACAAACTAACTGTTATATGACTAAATAATATTAAGCCTACTACTGATGACTAGCGTTTCCTTATTATGATGATTAAATTTTATTAAAACTGGATCCATCAAGTAAAGCTACAAAAGGTGAGTTGAATAGGACCAACAATCTCTGACACATCATGTGAGTCTTGTCTTGTTGAACTGACAGGTTGTTATGCCAGCCTGCAACCTAAACAACCCTGGGATTACCGCTGTTTGTTTGACTGTTTTCTCTGGGCCAGGTTAGCCCCCTCCCCACTGACAGCAACACGAGCCATTACTGCAGACCATCTGTGGACACGGGTCAATGTTGACATATCGCTCTCCAAACATCATTCAGCTCCATCCAAAGGGAATCAGTAAGACCAGCAGCAAGACAAATATGGTCAATAAGGAAATATCTGCCTGTATTGTTTAAACTTGAGTACCATGTAGGCTTGTGGTTCTACCAAGCTATGTTTGAAAATGACATGGCGTATCCTTATTTAACTTTAACTATAATAATTTAATAGATTGTTTCAAAAATTATCAGGAAACCTTTACTCAAAATAACTTTTGCAATTAACATCAAATTAATTCATTAAAAAATAAAAAAGCTAAGTTCTAAAAGCTAAGCTAAAAAGCTAAATCTTTCCTTCTGCATTAACAGTAAATAACAGTAAGCAATGCTCTAGATGCTGTTAGAATATCTTATCTATCTTGTTGAGAATGTAAACTATGCACATTAAATCTTAAAAAGATGATGCTATCAGTCTCTCTATCTGGTCTGTCTACCAGAAAGCAACCTGTCATTTTCAGGTAGCTTTAAAGTTGCATTACGGGTTGGTTAAATAAACTTCTGCATTTTGCAAACACAAATGATACACCGCTCATCGACTGTATCAGTACACATCACAATGAGCGGTCTCAAAGGGACTATAAGGGGGTGTTCAGACTGAGCGCAGCCCTGCATAAAAAAATGTACTGGTGTATAGATGATGAAATATGATCCAGGAAGTCCAGTTTGAGTAATAGATCCAGTGTTTTGGCTCATCAGACACAAAAACACTGCACTGCAGTTTATAATACTCTGACATGGGATTTTTCCACTCTGGAAAGTTATCACAATGACGGCAATCATTTATCTTTTGTTGCAATGATTCCCAGGTAAACAGTAACACAGCATTCATGTTTCAAAGTAACCTGCTAAGAACGAGCATTTGCACATATTTGATTGGACAATGAAGCACCTGCGGATTGCATTGCATTGTGACAAAAGTTGAGTCAGATTTACAATTTTTGCTGGTCAACTCTATCTTTTTTGGCAAATCCATTTGAATCAACACTGTTGTCCCATTCAAATGAATTAGGGTGCTGCGTTTTTTTCACACAGTGCTGGTGAAATCCACTGAGATTTTTTTAAGAAAGCGTTACACAATCATAGCTTTGAAGAAAATCTGGGGATGTGAGCACAGTAAAATATGAAATGCATCTGAGGAAGTCTTCAGGAAAGTATGTCGATTTGGTAGTTACAGCTTGGAATTAATCTCTTTAGGTCTCAACACTTCCTACTGTCAGACAGCACGATTATTATGGCCATTTAACACCACATCAAAAAGAGTGGCAAACAAACCAAATAGACGCTAGAATCTCAGGCACCAGCTGGCGTGAAACCAACAGCCTGTATCCTATTCCTTAATCCCATCCCATAGAGGACAGGAACTCACGGAGCCAGTCCCAAATCCTCGCCTTTCGGCAAAACACCTGGTTATACCAACGGCCAAAAATGCCACCTCCCTGCTATACATCATCATCACCAGCTTTCATTTCCCTATAGTTAGTCTTCATCACGCCGTCCTCTTCCATCATCTCGTTTCCACTGCCTGACTCGCCACAGGTCTCTACACACAAACATTCGTAGACAGGAAAGCTAGCCTTACACCGATTACATTCAAGTTTGCCTCTGTCTGAGGGGGAAGTCTCAGCATCCACAAGCGTCGGCTGCCTTGGTTGTAAACCAATTCCTGCCAGGCTATCACCTTTCAGCCCCCCAGTCCCTAAGTTATTACAGTGCGGCTGTTTGCTAGCCCAGCGTGGTCTGGTCTGGTCCGGCCCAGGACTGAGCTCTGCAGTCAACCACCTCACCCCTTAGCCTCCCCCCTTGTCTACAACCAAACAGTGTGTTGCAGGCTTCCGCCGCAGGTGTCTGAAACTTTCTCCTCCTCCTCCTGTCAATCCCTCTCCTCTTTGACGAGAGCTTTAATTCCCTGTCCTCTCTCTGTTTCACTCCCTCCCACGCTCCTTCCCTCACTCTCTCTTTCTTTCTGGGATAGTCGGCTCACACAGGCAGTCCAGATTGTTTTCATTTAGTCTGGTGAGTTCAGGGCTCGCTATCTCACTGCAGACCCCAGAGCTTGCATGCTGTCCGTCTCTCTCTCACACACACATACACACACTCCTTTCTTCATCAATCCTTCTCTTAGTTTTACAAGTCTGAGCAGCTGGTTTGGCTACTAAATCTCTGGGGATTTGGGACAATTAAAAAAATAAAGCTTGAGGAAGGTGACAGAGGGAAAGTTCAAGGCTCAACACCAAAGGGTTTTTGGGTGGAAAGAAAGTAAGACTTGTTCCCACCTTCTCTGCCCTAAGTGATCCTCTCCTCCTAAGCCAGCTAAGTTTGACAACACTGACAACACTGTTTACAAGTGAAAACTACATGCGTCCATATTGCATGTCCTTTTTCATTTAAAGACTTTTTCAAAAAGGTGTCTGTTCAGAGTAAAACACCTAAAGACAAATAAAAGCGAAATTACTTATTTTTTATCCTGATTTTTAGATGTTTAAAGCAATGTCTTTTCTACATGCAGTACATGCAAGAACATATTTCTGGTAGATTACTTTATGGCGGCCTAATTCTACTGTTAAATGTAAATGGCTACTATTATCACTACAGAAGATACAATGATCCGGTCTCCCTGTATCGTACTCCAGCATTTCACGTTTAATGATTTGCTGTTTTCGGTCTGAACACTCAGTAAACCCCTGTTCTGTTTGCTCCTGCTCTCTGTTAGCATCTATACTGTGTTTTAATACAGCCAAACTTGATGTTGTCACTTACATGTTTTTCCATTTCTGTTGACAAATAATTGATCAAGCATAAAATAGGGAGCTGATCGTGGCTTATAGATGCTAACTGTTGAAGTATTTTTTCAACATGAGGGATTCACAGGAAATCATTACCTCATTGATACGAGCCTGTTCACACTCTTTACACCATATCAAAGCTGTGTTAAGCAACCCAAGTTGTGTTCACAGATGTAGCAAGAAGGAATGTAAGGGTGTGGAGGTGAAGGTCGGGGTGGGTGGTGCGGTCGACTTTCATGCGGGCGAGTAGAGTATGTCTGGTCACAAACTAACAACCTTTTTACTGTAACCACAATGTTTTCCAAACTTCAACAAGAGTTGCCTAACCTTAAAGATACTCCAGTTAACATGTGCAGATCTCGTAGAAAGGAATAATTTTTCAAACTTGATTGAACGTTAAAGAAATATTTTAGTGTACAATGTGGTTTTCCAAATTGTCCAATATCAACCTTTTGCCTCATGGGTTAGGACGGACTCTCAGCTTGACTGCAAAGGCCTTTTTTTAGAGTTTTGGTTTGCAGATATTGCAATATGAAAGAGGAACAGACAGGATACCTTAAAATTATGTGTGTGGAGTTCTAATGTCAGTTTCTTTCTTTTTTTCCTAAACACCAGCTGTGGCACTGCAAATGGCCATAAAGTCACTTAAGCTCTGTGTAATTTCCCTCCGACACAATCCACAGAAAGTGAGAAAGTGAGAAGCTGTCCAACACGGTAGCACCACCTCTCCCTCAGCTGTCCCGCTGAGTGGGAGGCCATGTTGTTTGTGTTGTGTAACTACCACCGGTGAACCAAAGCACCCGCGGTAATAAAGCCCAAAAATCACAGCCTCTAGTTGAATATTTACCTTAGACTAATCTGACCATGGTTTATATCATCTAAGCTCTGTGAGTGGATGGAAACAGACATGGGGGGGGGGGGAGGCAGGCACCTTGTCTTGACCCTTTGTGAAAACCAGTAGACACTTTTGAGGAAACCTGATCAGCAACGAAAACACATATGAAGTCCGATCTTTATTTAAGGTAGTCAGCAGGAGCACAGATCTGTGATATCCAGAGGAGAGGAGACAAGAGGGGGGTGAAGAGGGTGGAGTGCCCCCGCTACCCCCACCTCCTGCTCCATCCTTCTCTCCTCTGAGTTGTTTTCTGAATGCCTGCCAGGAAAGTTTAATGGCTGTGGAATTTGGACAGGAAAAAAGCGGCGCTGGAAGTTTCAGAGGAAGTGGGGATTTGTGCCTCACGAAGGCAGCACCTCTGTTTGTGTTCTCCCAGCTTGAGACACAGACAGACAGAGAGAATGAAAGACAGAGGAAGAGCGTCACAGAGCGTTTCCAATGAACAGCACAGGCCTCTTGGGGAGGCAGACCTCAGACGGGCCATGATCATTTAACCTCACATATACATGACCATGCATAGAACAATACAGAGGCCAACTGCCAGACACACAAAGCCATGCACACACAAATATTTTCACAAACCAAGATGCTGAATACAAACACATGCACATAGAAAGATATTCCAATGCACATTCTATCTGCAAACATAAAACACACACACACACACCAGTACTACCGCAAACATACACATTACACATGGCCACATACACCATCACACACCATTTACATCTTCTCCTGAACTGAAACAAGATCTGCAGTTCAACACACACTCACATCTAACCTCAGCCCAGCTGTTTCTCACTGCCACTTCAGACAGTAGTAGACAGATGCTGCACCCACAGATACTTTCACTTTCAAGATATTTTGATTTACAAATGAACAACAGCAAGAGTTTGTTTGCATTGTTTTAAAATGTGTTTCCCTGTTTTTAGGGGAATGAGCCCCTACCCTAATATCAATGGAGGTAAATGGTATATTTGTGATGGCATTGAAACAAATACATAAAGAAATTCACCAGCAACATATTTTTCAAAAAACAATGTGCTGTCTTCTCTGGATAAGTTTTCATCAGAACTTCCTTCAACCATAGAAAAACCTGTGAAAACTACTGTCAGTATGTTGTCTGAATTAGGGTGAACGGACCCTTTAATCTACCTTCATGTTAAAGTTCAGACTGAATGGCCTCAACATTTTTTGACGAAAATATATATGTATATACAATTAGAATGAATACATAAATAAGCATTTGGGTCCTGCCTGTTTGAATTTTGTTGCCCACCAGGTTTATTAACTCTATGTAATCCATGGACTCTCTCTTCCCACAGGTTCTCAGACCCAAAACTCTCACCCATGTCACCACTTAATGGCTGTACATCTGCCTGGCTCCCCATCCTTCACCCCACACCTCTCCAAGCTGAGCCCAGAGACAGATGGGTAGACATAGGGACAGACAGGCCAGGCGCCCCCAGCCAGCAAGCCAGCCCTGGAAAGAAGGCTGTGATGCTGGAGACCAATGTATCCATTACACACACCCATGCATACATAAAAAACACTCATGGGCTCATTGAGCCCGCACTGTGGCATTAGCTACCAGGGGATTCCTTAACACTCACGTGGATGCACAGACACACACATAAACACATACTCACACATGTGCATCCAGTACACTCACATCCTCCGAACACCTATGAAACAGTGTAAGAATTGATGGGGACACATCCACCTCTCATCTTTCTGAGATGGCGGCGCATATAAAGACCTTTTATCAGTGGATAAACTGCAGCACATGTGGGTCATAAAGGTTGTTTAATGACTGCGATGAAAGGCTCTATGTTTTCATCCAATAAAAATCTGTATTTGAAAGGGCTCTCCACCAGTTTTACACATGAAGTTCAGTTTACTCATCATGAAGCGTACCACGGAGCCTGAGAAAACACTTATAATGTCTTCTGTGTACCTGATGGGAGAAAACAATCTGGATCTGACACTTAAAATGTATAACAGAAAACCTGCGTAACAAACTGGGGCCTGGAGTTTGAAAGATGTGGGCATTTATCAGAAAGAGAAAGTCTAACAAAAGATGGTAGTGAGTTGTATTGTGAGAAATGAAGCATCCAGTATTTTTGAAGAATAATCCATTCTAGGCACTAAAAGTCACAATACCTTGTACTCAGTGGTATAGATTTTAAAAGTTAACGTGCCTCAAGTCTTCCAATTTTCCGTAAGTGCTAAATCACTGCACTTCCCCTTTAAAGGATAATTCATTGCAGCCTTATTTTCACAGTTCTGGCCCATCATTCCTACCAGTTACTATAATATTGCACATACCAAGTTAATTACTGAGATCTGGGTCTTAAACAAACACTAGGTAGTCAAAGTACTAAGAGAAATTGAAGGTAAACCATAAAATAGTTACCCAAACTGTCTGTTGTAAACATCCATCACACTTTACAGACAGACTTCTGTACTTGCCATCATTCAGCTGGTGCTAGGGTGGGCTAGATGGGACCATAGCCCCAGTAAGAGATTTCCAAAGGTTTGATGTTGTTTCTGATTTCCTGCTGCTGATTTTCCATTTCTCACCATGATTAGGCGCTAAGTTGCCATAGCAACATTCTGTGGTTTTATGTTTCATTCACATTCACAAAATGAGTTTTCCAAAGATGGCTGTTTCTGCTTTTCAATCTTTTCTGTCTGCACTTTGGGATCAGAGTGCTGAATACTAAATACAATTTTTTTGTAAACTGTGATTGTTATTGTTAGTGTTTGTAGCTGGCGTATGCTACTTGCAAATTGACTTTCAAATGCCACACTTGCTTTGTTTATTCATGCATTTACTACAATCATACATATCAGCACCATTAAGTAATTACCCAACAACTCATCTGCAATGAGGGATCTTTACCAACATTTCAGGCGCTCTCACTTTCAGTTTCACCTCTGAATAAACTGTTGGCTTGTGGCCTGTTTGTTGCTCCCTGGGATTCCGCTGTAGCGACGTTGCCATCTTCCCAGATCTTAGCACTTACTTTAACCTTAACTTTTAATTAAAAGAAATGGCCAAACATATGTGTATAAGACCCAAGTTCTAATAACATCTGCTGCAGTTATTAGATCACGCTCTTTCCTTCAATAGAAGAAATACACAGTTAAGTAAATATTCAAAAACTGTTTTTCTATAAAGGAAGCAAATAAATGACATCATTAAATGGTGTCAAAATGGTGTAATAAAGTTGTTTGTTACACCACTATCCCACTGCAGCACTGTTGTAGGGGTGCAGGGTGTTACGTTCAACACTTTCAAAAATAAACACACCCAAAAGAGGAAATGCCTATCAACAAATGGCCCCAAAAGTGAAGTGACCGCCATATAGTGTGCCCCTGTCACATCACCGGTGACGAGGTGGATGATGGTGGGCGTTAGAGTTGTTAAATCTAGTTTAGGGTTGTTAGTGGAGAAAGCTCTCCTGCTGGGTCTGGAACATAGCATTTGACACCGCCGCCTGACATTAGAAACAAACTTTTGGCACCAGGATCTGTCCTAAACAAACTGGGAGCTCTGCTGCACACACGTGGAGGCAAATCTTGATAAGTAATAGAAACAGTATACAAGTCAGGAGAAATTTGTCATGATTACAGGTTGCATTTGACACATGGTATCCCTAGACGTGGAAAGTATTTTGTGTTCTTGTGTTCTGGTGGTTCTGGTAGCAACTACCGCAAAATAAAGCTGTTCTCAATTCCATATGCTTCTGGCAATTATGTTGTTTTCTACCCACTAGTAATGCCTTTGTCGTCTAGGTATCTGTTTTGATTAGCCATCCTGTCAGAGCACAGGGATCAACAAATCAATCTTGAAACGTGCTGCCAAAAAAAAAAAGAAACCTTTGTGAGAATCTGGTATTACTCATGGTGGATATCTCTGCAAATGAGCAGACAATATTCATCCCCCAAAAATTCATATGGTTTATATAAACCTCCACATGAATTTTATGAGATTTATAGAATATTTTGAGGATAAAGTACTGGTTATTTATGGCTATACCTTATAACTTGTAATTACAAAATCTCTTTGTCTGAATAGGAAATATACTTTTGATTGCACTAAACTTAATGATTTGTCATCTTTGCTTACATACAGCTTCATTTTATCTTATATATTCACTCACCTTACGCATTACTCTGTCATCAGACAAAGCATTCAGATCTTTTTCAACAATGTAGAGTTCTCTCTGGGCTTCAGGGGCCACAATACTTTCTCATCACATACATGTTAAAGAACATGTAAGAAAGTAATAAATCTGCAGCCACAGCAGGTTTCTCTCATGAACTACTTGACCATAAGGAGCCAATATGTGTGTGTGTGTGTGTGTGTGTGTGTGTGTGTGTGTGTGTGTGTGTGTGTGTGTGTGTGTGTGTGTGTGACAGGCATGTTTAAATAGAGTGTTTCTATGTGAAGACGTGAGGATGTTTTTCCTTCACCCACTGACACCCAGGTGACTTTTTGTTGAATCTCTTACACAAGTCGGCCATCGTGATATATATAGACTTCCAGTGATACGGGCAGCACAGCAAGTTTCCTGACAGATCTCGTGAGTCGCTACCTGTAGCAGGGGGGTTCCCTGTAGACCCTCCTCAGGCCCAGGATCATGGCAGCGGGGTGGAACAGCGTCTGGGCCTGTTTACTCAGCTGTGGGGCTCCCCAGGTCCAGGGGAAAGAGAGAATGTGTTCAGGGCCTCATTAATCATGGCTGCTTCGGAAGAGATAAACAGGCAAGGCCCAGCAGGGATGCTGCAGCTCCTGCCGCTGTTGGGGGGAAGGGGAGGAGAGGAGAGCTGGAGGGGAAGGAGGAGGTGTGGTGGGGTAGGTGGAAGGCCAGAAGGGGTGTGGATGGAGAACGGAGAGAGGAGACTTGCACACCAGGGGATACACCATAACACTTGCTCTTTGGTTCCACATCTGCATGGCTGCACAGGCTTGTAAATCTACATTCCTTGTCTGGCCGGATGCAAACAGAGCGCCTGATGCAAGTGCATGAACCCAAGGTCATTTCTTCACACAGTGTTGCATTGTTGAGCATTTTAAAAGTCGTGTGTGTACATTCGTGAGCATGAATCAGCACATTTCCTGTTGACAGCAAAAGGCCGTCATACTAAAACTATTTTGTGAGTGAGATGTGCTCGTTGAAATATTTCAGGCCAGAAGACTCTCCCATTTTGCACAAGCAAACAAACTAAACTATTTTTAGAGCTCATTTCATTCAAGGAGAAGGACAATGTGCTTCACAGAACATTAAAAGATAGAAAGATTTGTTCAAGTCCGAACTTGCTTTAGGAAGTGATCACATCACTGCCAGCATGGACAGGAGAAAGAATTACAGCAACCAATTACTCTTTCAATGTGCATATGGGCCTAGTGTTGTTTTAAGATAAAAATGAAACTATTCTTTAATATATACACATACATGTACTAACAAACTGCATGCCTGGTCATGTCAAAGCCCTCTCTCCTTCCCCATGTTTCCTGTCTGTCTCTACACTCAGCTTTTGAATAAAGAAAATAAACGTATCCCATGAAGTATTCCAGCAGCTAGGACCATAAAGACCAAAAGCTGGTTCAGCGACGTTTGAGGCCCGAGCCAGATGATAAGCAGGTCAGAGAGGTACTGAGGAGCAACGCCATGCAGGCCTTTATAGAGAAGATGTTTTCTAATCATATCTGAAGCCAGCGCAGAGATCTCAGAACAGGTGTGATGTGATTAAATGTGTTCTCTCTTGTTAAGACAGTGTTTCAAGCAGCAGGAGCTTTTTTAGAGAGACCAGTGAGGAGGACAGATTTTTTGATTTTTGGTACAAATACCAAAATTATACTTTTAAAACATAAAAGTATCAAATACTTCAATGAAATTGACACTCAATTGGTTTACTCTATAGTGAGCAGTAAATTAAGATTTCTGAAAATGTAATTTTGCATTATCACAGACAGGTGTGGTGTCGCATGATAAGATGGGGAGCATTGCATTGTGGGATCAATTTTACACTCAAAATTGGAACATAAATAAAATGGTGGGGGGTAAATATAGTGCACTATATAGTAGATAGGGAGGGATTTCACACAGACTATGAATTCAAGCACATATTCAACATCATCCTCTGTGCTTTTACAGTTTCCATACTCTGTGTATCAAACACACTGTAGTCAGTACATGTATACTGTCGTATGTTTGTTTATGTATGTATGTCCATCACAGTCTGCTTAACTATTACTATTATCATATTTTGCAGAGAATGCATTTAGTCTCTTTTATTTATTAATGGGATATTCTGGGCTCCAAAACTCTAACCACAAATATTGTTATGAATAAAATGTTCTCTCCAATGTTCCCCGTCAACTTGATTCTGTTGGCTTTAATTCCACCAGATCTTTCCTTGTCTGTATCCCTCTCCTACTTTCTCACTTTCTCATTAAAAATAAAAAAGAATGCTTGAGAGAGTTGTATTCAACTGTAACAAAAAGACAGAGAGAAATAGGGTTTCTGTCAATCTGTCATGTGGACGAGACACCAGGTCGCAGCGCTGTGTTATTCTACACCCACAGACTGAGAAGGGGAAAAAAGAGGACCTTGGTGAGACCTGCTCTGGCTACGGTCTGTTCCAAAAGCCTACCATTATTACCTGCCTCTCCTCTCCTCTGCCTGTTCCTTCCAGACCTCTCTCTAACAACCTCTGTGTGTCCGAGCAGGCAAGATTTCACTCATCTCCTGCACAATATTTCATCAGTCTAAGAGAAAAAAAAATGTCTGAGAGAGAAGGAAAGAGACAGGCCAATCAGTTTGAAAGACCTGACAAATGTAATAAGCCCAGGGTTTATTTCAGTGCTCCCTCTAAATGGGTTTTAAGATATTGTATTACTCTGTTTATGGAAGTCTATTTCTTAATTATAGTGTGTGTATGTGCATGTGTGTGTGTTTATGTGTGTCTGTCTGCGCCTGTGTACACGTGTCCTTGTGTTGTACACTAATTGGTCTTGATAGGCTCGGAAAAGTGACATCATTACCAGATTGTCTGGATTTCCCCCAGAGGTCAAACAAGTGGGCAAGACTGAAATACTGCTCCACGATGCGGTGAAGGAAACAGATCTATGGAGCAAAGATATATGCTCTCTCCTGCTTCCATGATAACGCCGTCACTGGTGAATGTAACTCAGTCAGACACTGTAGGGGAAGGGGGGGGGGGGGGGATTTATGCATTTCAGTTGTTTTAAACTTGAACTTCCAGAGTAGTTTGATGGAGTGTGTAAGCAATATCGCTTGCTTCAGACTCCAAATAAAAATGTTATCTAAAACATCTGAAAGACAAGAAATAGAGAGAGACAGCTCCGCAACCTCAGCTTCTATTTGATCTTTTGCTCTGAGCTAAATAATTGGGACATCATCTTGATATGATAACATAAAAGGATATTATGTATCATCCAAATGAATAAAAGCACCCAGAAAAGAACTGTTACATAATGCTGCAGCAATTTTAGGATTATGTTGGCAGATGATGACTATTTAGTACGCAAAAATAAGTAAGTAAAATCCAACTGATGTTACTATATACATTTACATTTAGTTAATTACCAAACGTAGGCTGCTGCCACAGACCAGGAAAGTGGATCACATCAATCCAGCTTTCACATCTTTACACTGGCTTCCTGCTTGGCAAAGAAATTACTACTGTTCTTTACAAATAGGTGAATACATATCTGACCTGCTGCTCTGTTATGAGTCAAAACTAGCAGCATTCAGTTTTCATGCATCTTGAAGTCTGCTTCTACTCTGCTTTTAAGTCAAGGCTGAAGACTTTTCTATTTGCCACTGCTTATCATCAAATTTAATTTAAGACTATTTACTATTAGTCATTTTTTTCCTCCTGTTTAATCCGTCTTATTTAGTTTGAGCTTCTTTTTCTGCAATTTTATTTTACTCTTTTAAAATCCTGTCTTTGTAAATGGTTTTATGTTTCTTTTGTATCTTGTCTTGATGACTTGTATGTCTTGTGTAAAGCACCCTGAAATGCCTTGTTGTTGAAAGGTGATATACAATACAAAATTGCCCTGCTTATATATAGGAATGTGGAATATGATTTTTCATCCTTTAAATGGCCTCATGAATATGAGTATACCAGTGATAAGTCAGTGATGAACTCTAATTGAAATTGTATACACATTAGAAATCACTAGACCAACAATGTACCCAATTTGGGTCAAAATAGCACCAACGCACACCAACACACACTCCACCCAGACCTCTTGGGGTAGAAAACCACCTGTTTAGTGTTATTTATCTAAAATTAAAACTAGCATGCCACTTTTTGTTACTGCTTGTTAATTAAAGTATCATTTGCAGTTCTTAATGTCAGATGCACATTGTTTTGTACAAATGTGTGTCAGTTTTAAGAAAATGTGAGCTTGAGTCAAAATATCCTTCTTTTTAGTTTGAATAAATAACCCAACAGTGACCTGAAAAAATAACACTGGATCAAATTTCTGGGTTAACTATTAACTGGGTTAATTGGGTTAACTGAGTGATTTTTAGTGAGTATTACTTATTATAAACACCATGAGACCTGGATAGCTGTCCTACAGTCTTGTTATAATAATAATATATAATTAATTAGTGTAGTGTCTTTAGTGTAGATGTAATGCACATCCGATTTCCATTTTGTGGGACAACAAATATTGGCAACGAATGACCTGATAACATAAAACACTATAACACATAAAGTCCCAGCTGGCACATTTTAACTCATCGCTATTATGAATAAATGTTGATGCAGTCACTACAATATTTCACTTTTGCTTTTTGCTTTTCTTTTCTTTTTATTTCTAAATTTTTTGACGTACAGCTATAAATTATTAAAACGTTTGCTGTAGTATTGAATTGAAACATTTCAAAGGGTTTATAAGAATATTCTTGATATAGTCCTATCCTTAAACTCATCTCTCTTTCCTACTTGACCATGGGTGTGGAGCTGAGTCTAAAAATACAATAGTGGGTCACTGATGCCACCCAGTGTTCAGTTATAATACTTCACACACCTGGATTAACAGGATCCCAAGTGGCTGAGAATCATCTGTGATTGAATTGCTTTGGTCCACTTGTATTAACTCATATTTAGTTTACCTTGCTACTCTTTACCCACTGCGGCTAGCATGTGCAATAGCAGGATCCTGAAACCAAAGCAGCTAAATGGAACACAACCATCATTCATTTTATGATTTAAACTTTTCCTACTGTCACATATAAAAATGTCCTCTGTGAATAAGGCAGTTCTTCCAGCACATAACATAAGCCACCCACAAAAGTAGCATGGAACCTATAAAAGTGCTAAAAACAGACCCCAAAAGTTATACTTCTTACATTCACTCACACACATTTTTGTCTCTCAGTCACATCAGTTTACTAGCCTGGTAAATTAACAACAATTGACAACAATGTAAGTTGTTTTGCATAAAATGTTACCTGCATTTCAATGCTTTGTATCTGTGACTCACTCTGCTCTGCTGCCCCAAAGCAGAGTCACAGTTTTGCTGTGAGAGCCAGTCTGGTGCAAGTATTGAATCAAGCAAAAGTCTTTTGTCCAGTTTTAATCCAAACTGTCATTTTGGATTTAATTATATGTGAAGTGTTGTGCTGTTTCCATGTGCGCTGCCGATGGTGTAAATGTCACTCTGCACAAAAGAAAGATTACTTCATATTCATTTTGTTTAAAGGACAAATATTGCATCGATACCATCTACAGCCCAGCAGAGACATTATGCTTTACCAAAAGTGACCTCATGGTGGTGACTGGGACTACAACATGAGTAGTGCTTCACTGAAGAACATTTTCAGGTCTTAAACCCCCCTTTCCTTTCAAGAGATCATTACTGGAAACCGTCAAGAAACAATAGCCACAATAACACATTAACACAGTTATCCTCTTCATTCATGAACAGTGGCACTGGATACGACAGACTCGTCACTCTGTTGCCATCATCCATTCTCCAAAATATTTACTCAGATCAAACACAGCTCCAGAATTTTATCTCAAACCACCCTGTGTTGCCTGAGGACATCACTATAAACCTTATCGTCTTCTCTTAGCTGATCACCTCGGCCATCTGCTCTCACTTACACTACCGTTCAAAAGTTTGGGGTCACATTGAAATGTCCTTATTTTTGAAGGAAAAGCACTGTACTTTTCAATGAAGATGACTTTAAACTAGTCTTAACTTTAAAGAAATACA
>JAVQJL010101687.1:0-35193 GCA_036024295.1 Nannoperca obscura
GTAACAAATGCATGGACTAGTTTTTCTGCATCTGCTTGAGACAGGATGTGCCTGATTTTTGCAATGTTACGTAGGTGAAAGAAGGCAGTCCTAGAAGTTTGTTTTATGTGAGAGTTAAAGGACATATTCTGATCAAAGATAACTCCAAGATTCCTTACAGTGTCGCTGGAGGCCAGGGCAATGCCATCTGGAGAAACTATATCTTTACATAGTTTGTTTCGGAGGTGTCGGGGCCAAGCACAATAACTTCTGTTTTGTCTGCATAAGCACATACCTGTCCAACAGCAGCTGCATCTCTTTTTAAAAATGAAGAAACATTTTTCCCAAACAATTGCATTCAGTGAGGGCAGTCAAGCAATGGGTAAGATAATGATAAGCTATTATGTTTGTTTAGTTGTTTAGTTAAAAAAAAACATGTCACACAGTACGGGAGAACAGCCCACTGTGTCCACAGACAATTGATGTTGGGACAATAAACTATAATAATATTATTATTATTGTGTAATTGAATTCAAACTGCATTTTGATCAATGCTTTCCTCTTATGCAAAACGAGGTCTCCTGCACAGCGTAATAACATTTGGTTCATGGTGTTCGGCCACATAAAATACATTTTGCAGCATTCACACCCAAAATTACAGTGGACTGCAGTCAGTCGTCCACAGTGTTTCTGAGGTGAATTTGAGGACCCCAGCAGTGCTTCTGCAGCCAGCAAGGGCAGTCTTAATGAAGAGCGAGATAGATGATAAATGTGGCCATATGGTGGAGCCGGCTGGCCAAGCCAGGGGTGCTAGCTAGCTCTGCTAAACACGCACACACACACACCCTCATACCTGTCTTTTCACTCCTTAGCTAAAAAAGAAGAGTCATCAAACTCTGCACAGCTCGAGACAGCAGCAGGTAGGGGTTAATGACCTCCAGGTCATTTGGAGAGATGGAGTGTTATGGCCTACTGTGAAATCATCAGCACACTTCCTGTCAAAAAGTTTCACAGAAGTTGGAGCTAAGGACACAAACTAACTGTGTATGAGCCAGTCTGTCACTTGATGGTGGTGACTTTTTAATTACAAGCATTGTATGTGCCTTAGCGCATAAATGCAGGAAGTCTTCCTAATTTATATTTGGCTCTCCGGTGATTTGCTATGTGTGTGTGTGTGTGTGTGTGTGTGTGTGTGTGTGTGGGGGGGGGGGCTTAACTGAATCACAGCAGATGAAGCCATATGCTGTCTGTCATACTTTGTAGGCAGTCGTTTTCTTGTTTCCTCTTCTCTGCTGTATACAATACTCCTCTCTCTCTCTCTCTCTCTCTCTCTCTTATTACTATTCACCACACATACTCCACATGCTCATATACTGTAGCTACAGAAACGCACACACACGCATAATCACTAACTAGCCTACAGACATACACACACAAACAATGTGTATTCACACACATACACACCACGCACACAAACACGTAGTGAACAAGCCATTGTTCTCCTTTCACAGCAGATGCTATCTCGCTCTAATTGGCTCAGCAAAAAACAAAGGAAGGGCCTTGGATGCCCTGCTGCAGCTATGCTTATTCAGTCTAGAGGGATGCCCTCTGCTGTACCAATACATATACGGGGGCCTTGGTTATGGTTGACCTCTGTGCTGTCTAAAGAAGGCCAGTTTTTGATTACATGGCACAGTTTCAGGGTCTGTACTGAATCAGTAAGCAGGCGAGTGCACTTTTCTTCAGAACTGTTTTGAACACAACATGAAAACACCCTGTGGGTTGCCAAGAACCGTCAGACCAATGGAGGTCTCATGGAACTCTACATGCAAATAGGGCTCTAAGGCTAAGCATTTTGCAAAAAGGTAGAAAGTATGTTATACAATGTTTGGTTTGGCCATTTTGTGTGTTTGTCAGAGTCCAAGCTAAAGAAAACACCCTACCCCTATCTTAAGTTGACAACACCATTGCTCCCACTGCAGCGTGATACACAATTGATGGTCGGTAAGTCTTCCGCGCATCACGGCAATCCATGCCTGTCAAACTTCCCCAGTGTTTTGAAATGGGGGGGGAGAGAGAGAGAGAGAGAGAGAGAGAGAGAGAGAGAGAGAGAGGGAAAGTTACGTCTACCGCAGGTGTAATTTGTGTTGCTGCAGTTTAGTTCAGCAGTGTGAAACAACTCTGAGACAGCAGTGTGATATATGAATGTACTGCTGGCATCACTGATCTTAACTTTAACTGTAACAGTGCAGTTGCAGTGGTTGAGGTGTCATACTGAGGAGAAAGGGATCATAGAGGATATACAGAAAGACCTCCTCTGAACAGAGACAAAGGTAGTCTTTATGTCTGTACTCTACTACTTCCATAATATTCCAATGTAAGCTTTTACCAGGTTGTAAAACACATCAGCCAGTCATTCAAAACGAGATTAATATGGCTTTGAACATGTCGATGTCATATATTATAACCACTTGAGTACCTAATGCACAGGTGCAAGGATGAGTAGAATAAAGAAACAGCAACCTCTTCTGGTAGAAAAGTATCATAGCATGCATCTGCTGTCGCTTCAAGTCTCTCAGTTCCATCCATAGACTGTATGGTTCCCTTAATGTAGATTCATGGGCAGCAGATGTTTATATCAAAGAGGCAAGAGATGATCACCCAAACAAACCACGACTGCAATCATACACTAAAAAAGATAATAGAGCAGTGTCAATCTGCTATACGCTGCTGTGAAGAGAAGGGACGTTGGAGTCGTCTCACATTCAAGAGGTTCAAAGTCCTAAAATTGTCAAAAATGATTATAAACCAAGCGACTGATAAATCATTTCCAAACAACAGCAAGCGCCCGTGTTGTCCTGGTCCAGTCTTTTCCCATCAACATCTAATTACATGGGCGGCAACATAAATAATTCATGCAGAACTTTAGGACAAAAACATGACAATCAACACAGCCAATCTAAAACTTCTGTCATTACTAATTCAGCATCTGCTGAATTCTACTCCACCACTTTTTCTACCACTTGGCCTGATTGCAGGATGCATGTGTTTGTGTGCAAAGTATGAGTGTGTGTGTGTGTGCATATTATGAGTCCAAACAATTTATTAAACCCTTTCCCCTATTCCTATAAATATAAGTAGTTTTTCTCTATAGCTTTGAATGGTCACTAAATTTGATTCAAGCTGTGACTACCATAACTTACTGCCAAAAGTAAAACTAATTTGATTTTCCAAGTGACCATTATTTTTGTAATATGTTGTCATACATCTCATGCTTGCAAACATATCCAGAGTGCTCCAAACAAGCACTTAATTTGGGCATTGAACTAGCACATGCATAATAATGACCTTATTTGCATATATTATGTCAGTCTGTTTAGTATGTTAATGCTTGGTAAACGTCTGGGTTTAATCATTCTAATTGGTAGTTTGTTAATTGGTTACAGTGATGCTCTGACACTTGTTAATCTAATGGCAGGTCTCGTTTGTTCATTTCAGAACCAAACAGCCAAGTTCCCCACTTCACACAAGGCGGTACATGGCGACGCAGGACTGATTAATTTTTATGTCTTGGTTTCACCATCTAGGGGATTTATTTTACAATGTGTTTACCATTTAATTATATGTCAAGGAACTAATGGTGCTAAAACAAATGCTACTTATGTGTAAGGTAACAAAATGAAGCTGACTTGGCAATAGGACAATACTGGAAAACAGGCTTCAGCAGCGTTATCCCTTACAGCAGAGGGATTTACAAGATAATAAAGGGCTCATATTGTTCCCACTGATACTGCATTTGGCTTCCCTTCACACAATCAGCTCAAAGTTTATAAGATGATCATTTTCTATAATTTAATTTCTTCTGCAAACTGCACTAGAATTAAAATTTGAAGATTATTTGGATAATAGTGTTGTAAAAACAGACAACGATGCTGTTAGTAATCAATTAAAAAACATTTTATTCACCTTTAGAACGGATACAACAGTATCACAATATTTAGACTGACATTTATCATCAAATACTGTAAACCAATGTTTTATACTCTATAATCCTACATGGTGAACTGAGGTAGAGCAACATATTTAAGACCGATACTGTCATAAGCATCCTCCAATGCAGTGAACTGTATTTATGAACTTTAAAGGTCTTAACTCTAGGTTATTTAATTATAAAGATCCTAAGATTTCTTCTAGACCTTCAGATACCCAAGTATAGCACTGTCATATTCATTTATTATACTATTTTCTTTCAGGCTGACAGCAGTAAAAAGTATGGCGGGCTGTGAAACTTTACTATAATCAGAGCACCGGTGGTGCTTTTAGGCAGCAATATGCTCTATAATGGGGTACAAACAGGAAGGACACTGAACAGCTCAGAGTAATCAAAGAGAAAGCCATGTATAACCTACACAGTGCGCTGTAGTACACTGAAGGACATTGAGGACTACAGCGGCAAACATTAAAGTGTACTATGCAAGGATGAACAAGGCAAACAAAAGTGAAATATATACTGAAAATACATTTCCATCAGCCTAAACAATTACATTCTAACCTGTAAATTCTCCTCTAACTTGTAAAATCCCCTCCTGGAATATATTGTAGCACTGTTGTAAATAGAACACTCAAAGCCAACTGTATGTCCATATTCTGAAATGATAAACTTAAACATTGTGCTAAATATGGCAATTCAAAAATGACAAACTATATTGTCTTAAAACAAGCAACAATAAAAACAACTCGTCTTACATAAACATTTAGGAACAATTGTAACTTTTATCTCAAGAATGTCTATATTCTCTATATAATGGTGTCATACTGCTGGCTGTCTCTTTTGTAAGGAGCTACACGTCAATCGTAAGCCTCTCCCCCATCATTTTAGATCATGTCATTTGTTGGCTTCCTGCCTGCCATTGTTACTTCTGCCAGTCGTTTGGCCTTGTTGACCTTGTGTGATGAAACCACTATGGAAGCCATCAGTCATGTGTCGCCCTGGCGTCCTGTGAGCCACCAGCCTGTGAACTCAGCCTCCTCAGGTCCTCCCTGCTGGCTGCACTCTCAAACCTGAAGCCCTCTATGACCAAGGTCTCTCCGTCCTCCTCAATGCTGCCCTGACACACCTGCGGAATCTGTCACAAACACAACATGCATGCTTGCACATAAAATAATATCAAGGGAAATTTTTAATTAATCATTGTTAAAAACGACTGCGTACAGTATGTACAATAGAATGATGCATGGGCACATTCATCATCAGTCCTAACAGTCGTGCTAACTTTACTGTTTTGCTAGCCTGGTTGCAGACATCTGAATACTTTAAAGGCCTTTCATAAATAGGTACTTTTCCAGTTGGAGAAGCAACTGAGCCAATTGCTGCCTTTGTAGTTGGGACTGAGGTTGGGAACATCATCTAACTGGGCCACAGACAGAAAGAAAGAAATATGGCAACAAGCGTGGATGAAAATGAGCTGACTGAAATAACAGCCCCTGAATCAGAACAGCTCAGAGTGCACAATTTAATGGTAAATAGTTAAGGAGCTTATATGTCACCTGAAAACTACATTGATGACAATTCAGTTTACATCTCAAGCTAGTGTTTTGCAGCTGAGAGCGCAAATGAACTGTGTTGCTATGCAACTGTAGGGAACTCATATAACCTGACCACTTCTGACCTCAGCATTGAGTGAATGTAATAATCCTCTCTACATCATTATGTGCTTTAAAGACAGGATGAAATTCATTTAAAAAAATACACCTCTCTGGTCCACCCATAACATGCGAGCATGCGATCAGTACAGTACAGAGCAAAGAAAGAAGACGAGAAGCAGTAAGAAGACAGACCTCATGGAACCACCTCAATAACCAGTTCCATAAAGGTAGTATAGTCAAGATTAGACAAATCAGACAAAGGCACTTGGTTTTAGTTTAGGAAATATTGTGTTCGTGGGGTTCCATGAGGTTTGTTCGGAGACTGACACTATGCATACCGTTCTGCATTGTCTTGGGTTGGAGGGGCCTATTGATGTACACCAGTCCAACATCTCCTCTATGTCTTTCATCAGCAACTGAGTCTTTGACAACACTGCAGTGACATTGACAAAAAAAAACAGTTTTAGTCCCCACAATACATACACAAACAATTACTCATCTGAAAGTGTTGCAGCATTTCAGTGGGCATGCACATTTCTCAGCTCATGGGCACGGAGAGGAATTTAAAAAAAATATTGCAAACCTAAAGGCAAAAATAAAAACATAACATGTTTGTTTTCAAGCTGTAATGAAGTGCCATTTGCATCACATGTTGCATCATATAGGAAAGTTTAGATTGAATACAACACATTTGGGCATCAATCAAAAGTGGCAAACAGGAAACATATCCCTTAGGGAAAATAAGACTGTTTTACAAGATGAAGCAAGCATAGAGGACTCACCAACTATTGGTTGGAATTGTTATGTATGCCTATATGAATTATAGCCTGAAGACACCACTACAATAAACTGGACTCAAGAAAAAAATTAATATTTGTTATTAAAAGGATGGTGGAAAAAGTCACTTAATGTCATTGACTCTCACCATGTTAACCTTGACTGATGTAACGCCTCCAAAAACATTACATATTCACTTTGGACTGTGCAGAATGGGATGCATACAAAAGATAATAGTACTTTTCTATAATGAAAAGAATTTAAAATAAACTTTCATATTGTACTTGAAAAGCAGTTCTCCTCTCTGAAAGTCTAAGAACAAAACAAGCGCATGCCACAGTCACAGGGAAGTGAGTAAAGATGTAAGTGTTGGGCTTACATTCACCAGTCTTCAAGATGCAGATCTCAGGATCCTCTTCACATGACATGTCAGCTTCTTCCACAGCCAAAGCACAGGGGTTGTATTTCCAACTTTTGACTCCTATGGCCTTTAAGTGATTAATATAGCACGTTTAGGACATATTTGGAGACATTTTGAAAGCAATAAATATGTGACAAACGCTCAAAAAACACAACAGAGTAAGACCAACATTTTAAATCATGAAAGCAAGGTGTCAATGATCAGAGCATGTGAACTTAGTATTGTTTCTCTTTAATTTGTATAATAGCGGACAATAGCATTTAAACTGTTATATTTATTAGACACTTTGGCTAAGAGTGAGATTTTTGCATAAACAAATATACTGTACACAGACGTTAATGCTGTCTTAATATATTAAACATTAGAGCTACTTCATTATGTCTTAAACAACTTGTATAGCTATGTTTTGACTTTGTTATTTGGTATGCATCTATATAGTGTCAAATCATTAACCAGTTCCATTGGACTCCCTCAAATCTATTTAGATTCAATCTGAAACAAAGTCCCAAATCTGAAAGGTGCCACCAGGAACTCGCTTTGTTGCACTTTCTGTAGGAATATCCAGTGACAAGGGGGTTCTGATTATCAATTCATGATTTTTAACATAGCAATCGTCATCTATTATTACTCAATTATCACCTATGGTGCTGAAGTTTGCATTTACTAAAAGAAGACGTCACAGTGTAAATATATGTACATATGTTTTTTAATCGAATATATATATATTTGCGCGCACACACACACACACACACTTTAATCCAGTATTGAGACCATCTGGACAGAAATTTAGCAAGTGCGGTAAAGTTATTCAAATAAAACCAATAACAAGCATCGCATTTAATCTAGCTTTTTTTTTTTTGCTTTGGTGAAGTTAGCTAGCTACATCAATGTGTAGCTCAATAACCGTGACATAAAATATAACCTTTATGTTTTAATAAGATTATTTTCATCCATTTTTTTGTAAATTATAAAGAAATGAACAGTTATATTTAGGTGGTGCCAGTGGAAGGTAACCTTACCTTAGCTTAGCAAGAGAGTACACATTGGCTAGGTATGCTAACGTTAGGTAGAACAGTACTGGTGCCACTAAAGTAACAATTAAGAAACAGGTTTTTCTATGGTCAGTCGTCTAGAAAGTTGTTGGGGACAGTTAATTGCTTGAATTCCTTCTTCTTTATCCTCTAGTATCAGATTTTGGTCGGTGCTTACTGGTCGTCTGACTCACTTCTTGTTCTCTTGCTACATGTGGAAGTAAAATGTAATGTTTAAATGCAGTTGGTCTGCCCGTCCAACACTCTGGTCCTGGGTAAGACTCACCAACTGATGTGAGATGTGAGGCCTAATGATTAGATGGAGCCTTGGCGTTTACTCTGGCACCACCATCCGGAAAATATTCCCACATAACGTTCTACACCGGAACATCAAACGTTTAATGCTTAAAATTGAAGGTGAACAGACTCATATTCGATGTTAGACACATCACGAGCTTTCCTGTAATGCCACACTCCCTCTGGTCAATTAGTTAACTAAGTCAGCAAACTACCTACTGAACGCCTTTTCTAAAAATACTTTTCAGTCAGGGTCGATGTATTACTGATTTTTAATCCAACATACTTTCTTTCTGTTTAACATGCTGTCTAACTAAATCGCGTGCACTGCGTTAATTCAATTACATTCTGCCTAAACGTGTACAGGCTAATTTGCCGGACAACGAGTTAGTGCCATACTTCTCTTTACATCGTGCGTTTATTTTGAAAGGAACTTAGCAGTCAAGTGACTCCCGGAAGTTTTTGTTTCCTCACCTGTCAGTTGTGACACGGTGCGAGTGTTCGTTCTCGTCTATTTGTTTTTCTCCGAGAAACAGATCTTCTTTTTTCAAGAATAAATGATAATCCTGTTTGTCCCACTGACGCTTAACTAAGGACAGCATCTAACACGGTTAGTGAAAGTCGACAGTAAAAAAAGAATCGAGTGCTTTTGCTTCACCTAGCCACAAGTAGCCACAAGACGTTAGCTAAGCGCTAGCTAACTGTTACCATCATAACAGATCGATCATTTTTATCACGGTAGCTATGGATACATATATTATGTTTCTCTAGGTCATTGTCTACTAATTGTGTTATTCATTCTTTAACCTATTTCAGAACTGCCTATCGATGTGTTTTGTCGGTTGTCAATAGTGCTCACGGAAGCTAACACCATAACGTTAGCATCGAGAATCATTGATTGTTTACATGCCTCTTTGGACGAAATAATGTCTTTTGGTTGCTGTCATTACCTGTAAGCCGTTAGCTCTTCTGTTTTATCGAGGGTAACTTAGTCTAACGAAATGACTTTTCTCTTCGTGCTTTGTTTTGGATTCACGTTTACTTTCGTCTTGAGTACTTGCTGGGGGTCACTTTCGATTTCGTACCATTTTCTGAAATCGTCATTTAAAGTCAGTGGCTCTGCGTTTCTGTTTCGATTGGTTTGTATCAATTGGCATGAATCTAACAACTTATCCAGCTATTATCCTGAAATGTATTTTTCTAAAAGCTTCGGCCTTCAGTGTTAAAAACTTGGCTCCTTCAGTGTTTGCTGCATCATTGCATGCTGACATCATCAACTAGCGTTATCTGCACTGCTGCTGAGATATTCTAAACACAAAGGATCAAGGAAGGTGGGCTTTAGGTTATATTTAGGCTGTGTTTATTTCAGGTACTGGACTGCTTACGTTCTTGCTGAGAGTCAACTGGACTGTATCAAATACTTATAGCAACAGGCCTGTACTCAGGTTATTGTGAGAGCCTTTATTCCCTCTGTACCTGTTCATAATCAGAGTTTACCTTTTTTATTTAACACTTGAGAGAAAAATGGTGTGTTTTTGTAAGTACAGTATTTTGTGTACGTACTACAGGGATAGCAGCTACAGAAACCATGCAACCCATGGTGCACACAAATGTGCCAGATATCACAAATTGAAAAAACTCTCTTCCCAGCAGCTAAACAACATATATGAAGTGCTGTAGCTTAAGTTGCGCCCTGTTCGTTTACATACCATTCATCCATTATCTCCACAAAATCATACTTTTGAGGGCCGCTGGAGCCGATTCCAGGTCACATTGGTCCAGAGGTGGAGTAAACCCTGGACTGATCGCTGGTCAATCACAGACAAATCAAGGTAGACAGACATTTATGCTCAGAGTCACACACAGGCAATTTAGAGTGGTCAATTCACCTAACCTACATGTCTTTGGATTGTGGGAGTACCCAGAGAGAACCCAAACACAGAGAGAACATGCAAACTCCACACAGAAGGACCAAGAACCCTCTTGCTCTGAGACAGCAGTGCTAACCACTGTACCACCTTTACACATAACACAGCCAAACAGGTATGGTTGTCAAAATACTTATACAACAAACCAGTTTCGCCTGAGGGGTCATTAATTCACTTCACCTCTGGTAGCTTTGTCTTTGTGAAAATGTCTCTTGCACACAGGAAGCAATGCATCGTACATTTCCTGCAGCAGTGGTTTGTATGGGGGAAATAGAAGAGCATCCCTTAGTAGTCATGTGCAACTACCTACAAAAATGAAAAGTGTAATCAACTGAGCAAAGTTACAGTTGGTTGATTGCAGAAAGATATGTGGGATATGTAGTACAAAGTATAGTAATGGCTAAATATTCCCTAACATGTCACAATAATGTGAAGAAACTTGTTACACAGCTACTTAACAAGCCAATATATTGTAAACACAAGGCCATACAAATGCTTTATGATAGTAGGTGTTAACATAAATTGTTACTTCATTTAATTTGTCACTTTGTTGTCTTGGCTTTTACAACAAAAAAACAACTTTGAAAATGAAACTCCTTATGTAATCCCCAGGTCTTCTATCTGCTACAGAGTAGGCCTGTGCAGGCATGGAGCCCTTGGCAGTGGATGATGACATTTGCATCCTTAAACATGAGACGGCCTACACCGCTGCTGGCGAGAGTCCTGTATCGGTGTGTGCCGGCGATGAATCTGTCGCTTCCCACTTCGCCCTGGTCACGGCCTATGAGGACATCAAGAAGAGGCTGAGAGATACAGAACGAGAGAATACCTTGCTGAGGAAGAGGGTTAAGCAGCTGGAGGATAAGGTATAGATGTAAACGAAGTGGTGATGGTGTGAGAGAGGCAAGAAGATAGAGATAGTGGCTTGAGGAGAATGAAGTAAAAGAACCTTCTGCTTATCCAGATGACTACACAGCCAGAGAGCAAGGTTTAGAAAGTGTGTGGAGGATTGAAAACATTTATTTTTCTGTGTTGCAGAAAATGCTCAGACAAAGTTTAGAAAAAGTCAGCAAATTCAACACCACACTGCAAATACTTGCCTCTGGGAGAGTCTGCATGCCAGCATCATTAATATTGTTGGCCTATAGTCAAAGCTATAAAACAATGAGAAATAAATCTGCACTGTCTAAAAACAGAGAGGAGGTCTGGAAAAGTATGGCATTGCCAAACAATTTGTTGGAGCACTACACTTGGGGGAGAAGGCTCCTGAAATTGGATTTAAAAAAACAAAGGATCGAATACAATAGAGAGAGCTATTTAAGCAGAAAGGGTCTTAATACAGATGGTAAGCTAAAGTGAGAATGCTGCACAAAATGTGGGCAGATTTGCTTCTTTAGAAGTGTCTCATCTCTTATCAGTTTTGCTTTTATCTGCGGCAGCATTTGGATGATAGGATCATGACAGGATGTGGTGGGAGGAAAGTAACTTCCTACTTCAGATATTTAAATGGAATTAAATTGATTCGCCTCTCTTCTCTTCTCTGTGTATTTTATATATCACCACCACTGTAGCTCTTCAGGCCAGAGGCTCCTCCATCAGAGGGTCCCCAGTATGTGAACAAGGCCTTCAGTGCTTACCGAGGTATCTATATAGAGAAGGAGGACCTGCAGATGGAGCTTAACAAACTGGTGCGTTCACTAATTAATTTGAACTTTCCTCAAACTGACTGGCACAAAAATCAAGTATGTTGCAAACCTTAAATCACTGCATATTCATATAAGTGTTGTTATATGTTGTCTCCTAAATAAGTGTTTAGGAGAATAAGGAGTTTTGTTTAATTCTATATTCTCAAAACCTAAGTAGAAACACCAAGCTTATTATGTCATCACAAATATAGCACAGGTGTGCCGATCTTACTTTGGACCAAAGGACGGTTTGGTGCACTTGTAGGAATGCTGACTCTCCCTTCGTCTTCCTCCACCTCTACCTCCTTGTCTCCTCTCCTTCTCTGTCAGAAAAAGGAGAAGAGTGAGAGTGAGAGGTTGCTGACGGAGCAGCTCCAGGCCAAAGAGTTGGAGCTCCTTCAGCTGAGGACAGAGATGGAGACTAGCCAAGGTACAGGTAGAGCACACAGGGTTTCCTTCTACTCTGTATGACAGCTGAGCAGTACTTAAAAGATTAACAATGGAATATTTAAAATTCTTGTGTGTGTTAAATTACTTTTAGATTAGTATGATTTCCAACTAAAGAACAACATCTTATTGAAGTGGGATGATGTTATACATGTATGTGTTTATAATGAGGCCCATGGGGCAAAGCCAATCCTACTCTACTGTGTAAAATGGGTATGACATGTAAAACCAGGGGTGAAAAGTTACTTATATTATACTCAAGTACTGTACTTAAGTACAATCTTATTTGAGTATTTCCATTTTATACTGGTTAATACTTCTACTAATCAACATTACAGAGGGATTTTGTGTTCTTTTTTTTTCATACAGCCTGTGTTATTGTGTTTGTGTTTTTCTTTATACTTATCCTAAAAGTTCAAAATAGATGTTGTATTCAAAACCTGTGATCAACTTATAGAATATGATTTGTAGATTTAACTACCTAAAAGTATATAAATCTGTTCAAATAAGCTCCACTTTAACCAGCTGCAAAATATTGTATTCATAGAATACATTAATATTATATATATATATATTTAAATTTAACATTTATGTAATTATTGATAGTAACAATGTAACCATGTTTGTTTTTTATTGTGTGTTGAAGTGATGAAGAGCCTGAACAGCCCTCAGGACTACTGGCAGGTGGACAGGGTCAGCACTGAGCTAAAGATCCACAAACTGCAAGAGGAGCTGGAGAGGGTGACACTGGAAAACAGTAGACTGCTGGAGAGAAGTGGGGTAAGAAA
Organism: Nannoperca obscura; assembly: GCA_036024295.1. Classification (NCBI taxonomy): domain Eukaryota; kingdom Metazoa; phylum Chordata; class Actinopteri; order Centrarchiformes; family Percichthyidae; genus Nannoperca; species Nannoperca obscura. The sequence continues at coordinate 13,000 of JAVQJL010101687.1, forward strand.
GAAAGAGTTGAAAAGCAAGGTGAGGATTATGGGACAAGGGGGACAGAGAAGAGAAGGGGTAAGATAAGAGGGACTGAAGAGAGCAGCGCTGAAACGCAGCAGAACTCTCTTCTAGATGTGGTGAAACTAGAAGAGAGGTGTTGGGGCAGAACGCGACAGGGTGACACATAGAAACAGTAATGGAGAGAAGTGGGACTGAGAACGAAGGGCAAGAGTGGATATGCTCCAACTTAAACAATGAATTGCTAAAGGGCGAAATACAGAAACAAAGACAAAAAAGGAGTATGGGAGTCTGGGTTATAATAAAAAACTTAAAAAATAACTTCCTCCGCCTCTACCCTCTATTTTGCACAACTTAATTCTGTTTTAGGAGGAACCCCATGGCCTTAACGGACCAGACTTGGACCAGACCTGTGACGCAAAGTATAATGCAAGGTATAGTTTTTTTATGAATGTCATTGAAGAGTGGCTGCCAATTCAGTGTCTGACCCTTATTTCAGTGACCAAAAATGGCCAAGCAAGTAAGCACTGTTGCAAGGGTAAATAACATGATGATCATCCTTCAGTTGGTGATTGTCATCATAAACAACCATCAGTATAAACAACAAAGACATAAACCGTTCATTATTTATTTCCTTATTTAAACTGCATGAGAAGAAATGTATTTTATCAGTTTGAATGTATTTACCCTAATGTAGACTCCAGAGACCTTTTTAATGCAGGGAGCTACAGTAATCACATTATCCCTTTCTAAATGTCCATGTTTGATTATGTTTTTGTTTTCCGTGTTCAGTTTTCTGACAAGACAGCTTGTGAATGCAATGCTTTCCATGTTCACTTAAGACATGAAGGAAGACATGTCCAATCTATGTTTTCAACTGCAAATACGACTCTGACATATTTCCAGCACTCAACGAAGTCTCTGCAGACGGATTTTTACATTGTACCCAATGTTAAATTAATTCAGCTGATCCTAAAAAATAAGAATAAGCACGATTTAGCTATGTATTCTGGCCTTTAAACATTTCTAAGAAAGTGGCGTGTGATAGATTACGATGGTTAGATATGTGTATCGTTACACATGGGATGTGATGTCACACCTGCATGGTGTCTGCTGGTGTTGTAATTGTCTCTTTTAGCCACTAGAGGAGGGTGCAGCTTTACACATTTTAAGTATGTCTCCGTGACAGCCTATGATATGCAGATAACGTCAGAAGTGCCTAAACCTTATACCTGATCTATACCAGCTAAACACTCCATTAGAAATAGTTTAAATTTGCATGATTTGTTTTCCTGTATACAAACTATGGCTTTTTCAGTGAGGATAATCTCCTGTAAATTAGTGTCTCCTCACATTTCCTGAAGAAAATTATATTTGTGGTGCATCGTAATTGTTTCACGTCAGCCGTTTTGAGATTTTTAGCAGCACAAAAAGCTTCCTTTATTTCCTTAGTTTTTTTCTCCAGTTTTTATTTTTTATTTTTGCTGTTTCAGGCAGGTGTTTTGAGTTAAGGCAAAGTGTTGATGAGATTTTGCATCTTTACATAAGGTGTGGAAAGGACAGTTTGTAGGTGTTTTTTGTTTTGTTTTACCATGTTAGCTTTTAATGCAGCTGATGCTATTGGGTGGTTTAGCATTTTTTTATAGTATCAATACAGTTTGTCCTTTTTGTGTCAACAGTGGCATCAGAGTTAGTGTAGAGAAGTGTCTGAAATATAGCCTAAATGCGCCTTAGAAATGTGGACTTTTGCTGTTGAGTGATTATGCTTAACACCTGTGAAACTCCTCTGTGGCTTTAAATCAGCACAGTCGCTGACAGTGTTAAATGTGTCAGCAAAGCATATAGCAGAATTACAGTTATCACAAAGAATCACTCTATAACGAGCCTCTTTAGGAATTTCTGTAATTTGCTAAATAGATTAGGTTTCTATGATTATATATGCTATTCATTTTGCCCAAATTTATGTGCCAGTTTTACATCTTGTAATTTCAACAAATTAATTATCAATTATCAAAAATTAAACATCCCTTGAGCTTCAGAAAAGGATAATTGCAAAATGTTTTCCTTTATTTATTGTTTATTTGAAAGGTATGAACTACAGTATTCCACACAGCTTATAATCTTTACAGCATGAGATTCTATCCGACAGATGTTTCTAAGAACACAGGCTCTCTTGAAAAGCAGAAATACCTTAAGTGAAACCTTTAAATGAAATGTTCTGTTCTTCTGTTGGGAGAGAAGCATGCAGCAGACGTACGAGGCTTTGTGCTGCGAGGTCACTCGCCTCCATTCAGAGCTGAAGCACCAAGCAGGCTTGATTAGGAAACTCAGGCCACTCATCAGTGAGACAAGACAAGGTGAGGCACACATACACAGACGTGGGCACGTTCAGTGTTGTGCCATTGTTGGTGTATATTTTAATATGTATATGTGATGAACCACCACCGCTGCTGCCCTTCTGCCTTTTCACACCTGCTCAGCTCAGGTATATACTGCATGGGGAGCATCCTGTATCCCCTATATGCCCTTATTCAGTGGCAGTTTCTCACCACTGAGATGCAGTGAGTGCAGCTTTGATCTTTTTTTTGTTCCAGACTAGTATAAAAAGAAATGGCACAGTGCCCATGTAATTTTTTTCTTTAGTTTTGAACAATTTTCCTTTTGAATGTTTGTCCCATTTTATCCTATTTTATAACCTGAATATGTCAGGGTTTTGATTTAAAATATTAATATTTGTAAACTTTTCAAAAAGGATAATAGGGGATACCTGAAGACTGGAAACTGAATGATAAGCAGAGAGGGGAAACAATCCAGTAGGAGGTTAAAAACTACAAGTGAGAAAAGTGTTTAACAATTTGAAATGTGTGTTTAACGTGAGTGTCTAGCAGTGTGAGATTTATGGTTTACGTGCACTTCAAGTCAAGTGGCTGGAATTCAAACCTTGCTTCTCTACACAAGAACTAATGTGGCTAATATCAAAGGGGAAAAAACGGGGGTTACTTTTTCCTCTCTACAGTTAAAGGAAGGCTTTTTCTGAAGAAGTATTACTTACTGAGAAGATTTCTCCTGCTGCTCCTTGTTGCAATTTGTATAAGGGTGTGACAAGACTGTGGATATTATCAAAGTACTCAAACACTTTAATAAAGGACATCATGAAATGGTCTGTCCCTCCTCTCCCCTCCCTCTGTGATGATGTATTCTACCCTAGGAGAGATTACCTCTGTTGTCGATTCCCTCTGAGTGTCAGAAGAGGAGACTGGGAGGTGAAAATTAGAACGAAATATGGCAAGAAAATAAATCTTGGCCTATTTATTCCACTGAATAAGAGGGTAATCCTGTAACTAAGATGAGACAAGATGGAGAGAAATAAGGGACGAGGAGGGGGGGCTATGTATTTATTCAGTCATATTGTGCATCTGTATTCTTGTAATGTTCCGTCTTTGGAATCACTTTTATTCAAATCCTAGACTCAGGAGACCCTCTGATGGAAGAGTAGCGGGGAGGGATGGATGGATAGATGATGTGTGGATGGAGAGAGGTAGGGGAAAAAAGCAGGAGGAGATACTCATTTAAACTTTATTATTCGCTCAAGATGATGATTTGATAGCAAAGCATTGATGTGTGTGTGTGTGTGTGTGTGTGAGAGAGAGAGAGATTAGGACATCTGATTTGTGTGTGGATGTGCTTTGTATAGAAAGACAGTGTGGCTTAGTTTGTGCCACATTTTTATTCCTTAAACCGCTATGCTTAGTTTATGCATAGAGGTTTGGTTAAATAATAATCATTATATTTACTGATTCACAGATATTTACATGGTGCAGAGGTTATATTATACAATATGTAGCCTGCTGCACGGTGTTAGATTTTACCTCACTTCTCTGTTTTTATACCATGAGGCCTTTTATCTAGTCAGGGATCGAAAGGCTTTGTTGAACGCACCTTGGAATCTCTTTAAAAGCCCACGTTTAATCCACGTGTAAATAAGTACAGATATAAGCACAGAGGTGCGATTGTGGTGCCAAATCTCTTTTCTATTGGAGGAAATCCCAGCTAGCAGCATAAATGAAGCCATATTCAGCTAGCTGGGTTTTACAGACAGACATGATGTAATTAAAACAAATCACACACTTCTCTCCACATTATACATAAAATAATTAAGTTAATTTCATATTCAGTCTTACCAAAATCACAAAATAGATTGTCCTTTTGTCCTCTTCTGTGTCCTCATAATGAATGGTAGAATTTAGTTAAAAAGCTGAGAAGTAAATGTTAAGTGATACCCATTTACTGACATATAGCATGTCTACAAAATTCTGCAGTAAAGTTCATGCCAATTATTAGCTCTTTGGATATAAAGACTAAATTGCTTTAAATTATCCTTCAGTATATCACACCAGATTATATTATATATATATATATATATATATATATATATAAAAAATATCATTTGTGCTGTGTCTACAGTTGCAGTGCACTGAAATGGAGCTGTATATCAAATATAAAAAATTATTCTATCCCAAATAGAATATAGTATAAAAAATGTATATATGTGTATATGTTTGAGCATATAAGGATTTTATGCAAAAATGTATACGACTACATTCAATTTCTTTTGCCTTTTGTGCTCCTCTTTCCTCGCACCCCGCTCTCTTTCTCTAGCTGCCTCAACTGTTCCAATCCAGTGTCTGGACGACGTGGAAAAGAACAACAACCACGCAGTTCCCCGGGCGTCCATGTCTCGACCCCCTAGTGCCCCCCCACTGCCCTCGTGTTCCGGCCGCCCCTGCCCCCCCGTTGGTGGTCCGTCAGGCACCCTCCTCCCAGACAGTCTGCGGGAGGACTGCTGGTACAATGGGCCCTGGCCCTCTCAGAGCTGTTCAGGAGAGGGCCTTGTTGGCACCGACACCTGCTCTGTGGTCCTGCCCCCGCCTCCCCTGAACCAAGCCTCCCTGGATGACAGCTCACGGTCCTTCCCCAGCCCCCCCAAACCCAGTGATGCCATGTTCTGGGAGGGACATTCTGCTGCATCCCACTCCTCATCCTCAATTGGAAACTGCAGCCCCAGGAGCCCTCCCAATGCCGAGTGGGCCAAGCCCTATTGAGAGGGACTTCGATGGGAGAATAGATTAATTAGTGTGTAATTGGATGGAAAATAAACAAATGGATGAATGAATGGACTCTCCAACCCTGCCACATAGCTACCACCTAACCTGCCTTAAGTTGATAAGACCACTCCTCTGGGCTGGACTGGACCTGCTGGTTGTGGGAACTAATTGAGGCCAGAGGAGGCCTTTTCGAGGTAAAGACTCTGTAATCTCAATTTTCTGTCATCTCTGCACACCGCATCGGTGAACATATCTGACTTTGCAGAGGAAAAGTTGATGAGAGACCCTCAGCAGAATAAATAGTTTGTCCATGTGTATGTGTCCTTGTATGCACATGCGTAAGTGTGCAAGCATGCATACAAGCAGTTTTATTTGTGTGTGCATTTACACACATCAAACAGTGTGCCTGTGTGTGCAGATCAGTGTGCGGGCATCTTTCGCCTGCCTGTATCTGTATCTCGTCATAATAAACCTAATAGGGCTCAAAGGGCCTCTTTCTTCTTTCACTGTGGCCAGTGATCACTGCAGCCACAGCATAATACTAGAATTTGTAAAACTGTACTCCCTCCAATGCAAGTCTTTTTACATTTGATCGCTGTAAAGTAAACAAGGTATGTAGTCCCATGTATGTCTCATGATGGTCTGAAGGAGATGTCTGGGTATGAGGACTTGGTGTGATTGTTTTTGTAATGTGATGGAAACAGACATACAGTACTTGTAGGATAATTGCAGATTTTTGTTCCAAATTTTGAACAGCTACCAAATAAAATCTTTGACATATTTTTTATTCTTTTGACAAGATTTCATTTTCATCAAGTTCTTCTGGATCAATATCAGAGTAGGCTGTCAATCTACCTGTGTAGTTACAGTATTGGGATTTTTGAGGATATTGCATAATAAGTACAAAATAATGATTTTATTCTAAAAATGTATTGCTTTCTGAAATAAAACACTCCACCTTCACTGGCACCAGAAGAGGTTCAACTGTCTCACAGAAATTCCACAACTCAAGCAAGCCTCCTTAAACCTGCCTGTTATCACATATTCTTTCAGAACTATTGTCTGACAATATGTGTTGGGTTTCTTTTCTCCTCGGTTGCAAATGGACATATAGATGTAAGACTGTGCGTTGTTGGATGTGTTTTGTAAGCCTTTAAACTTGGACTCATGGAATAGGCTTTACACTCTTCCCTGTATTTGAAATCCTGATTAAGTTGGAAACCTGATGAGGTGGTGAAGATGGTGAAGATTTTCAGTTACAGAAAATGTATCTCAACTCTGTACTGTGCTGATGTATATCTATGATACATTTGTTTTGCAGTATCACGTAAGTTGTGTAAAGAGGGAAGTTTCTCTTTGATTTCTCTTTTTAAGAGTCAGACGAGTATAAACAATAGATGGATGTACAAAAGAACACATTTAGTAGATTACAAGATATACAGAGGGAAGAATGTGCATATCTGTATAAATGTATATGGTGGGATTCAGTACTCTGCCAAATGTGGTTTTGCACTCTAAAACATAGTTTTAGTTTTTTCCTCTCCCACCCCCAAGACTTCTGGTGTGTATAAGAGCTGTCTGCGATGATGGCAAGACTAGTCTGTTACCTGAAGAAATGTGAGCTGCGACTTGAAAATTAGGTGCACAAAGCACAAAGGCCCATGGTTGTTAAAAGGACTTTTTGTTTTTCCATTTTCTTCTGCCCGTTTCATGAGAACTGTGGTCTTTTTGTTAATTTTTAAGAAATTTTATTTTACAGCAGTAGTTTCATACTTCTGTAAACGATTTGCAAACCAAAATGCAATGTACAGTAGATATGGATTATATTTTAGATTTACTGCACTTCAGACTGTTTGTAAATATGATCAATTAAACGAAGGAAAGGAAGTGACTGTGTGAGGTTGCTCTGCGTCTGTATTCATATTTTTAGCAATGAGATTCTGTGGTTCAATTTAAAACTGTAGGCTTCGGCTTATCAAGTTACTTTACAGCTGAAACCCGTAATTACTGGGGCTTGTTTTTAGGCTTCCTGTCCTCAGACAGATTTGAGAATTTATTTTACACTTAATATCTCTGCAACAGAGCATGTTGCCTGCTAATTCCTGCTAACCATCACAAGGCCTCCATACTACTGCTGACAATCAATTTATCAATTAGCTGACTTTCGAATTTTACAAAAACTGTTACAATCAACTAATGGTTCAAGTCATTTATCCACTAAAAATGACAAATGTTTTCAGTTTCTCTATGAGAGGATTGGTTGCTTTTCTCTGAATTGGTATAAACTGAATACATTAGGTTTTAGAAATGTTGCAATTTGAAAACGTAATTTTAGGCTCAGAATTATTGTAGCTGACTTAAACTCCTCATTGAGATTTCCCATTACTTAAAACTAAACAAACAACCCTAAATTTAAATTTAAGCCAACCAACCTCATTGATCTTCCTCGTGGAGTCAACGGTCACCAAAAAAGGTAACAAAAGAGACATTACAGTAACTCACTAACACTTTTACTCATGATGTGCCATGTTTGATCCTTGGAAGTACAGGTATAGAACAAAGAACATATGAAATGACCTGATCTGTCTGCCTTGTGAAAGCACAATTTAGAAAAAAAAGGTAGTTGATGTTTTTCTTTTTCAATTGTTTTTCATAAAACACCTGAACGACTGAAATTAAGAACTTAATTTAGCTCCAGAATGTTCTGTGAGTGTGGTCTGACTGTGAGGCAGATGCTTGGCTTGCTTACTATCAAAATACAAAAGAACTTGAAATACATTCAACTTTTGACCAAAGTTGTACTTAAGTCAAAAAGAGTGACCAAATTAAACAGATTTGTTTTAGAAAGTGCTAGAAAGTTACTTTTGTACTTCAATTCATATTGAACTGAAGTACATAGTACTATAAACATTAAAGATACCTGAATATCAATAATATTGTTTCTGTATGTCTGTTCATTTTTCAATAGTCTAAAAGGGATGTCCAGACCTCTATGAAATGTCATCCATGTTTGACTGAATACAACAGGATGTTAAAAGTTTACCTGGAACAATATGCATTCACGAATATGTTTTGTCTAATTTACCACTGATATACACTTTTCTGCTTATATTTTTTATTTACAATGTCACATTTCATTGCCAATGTCACATGATCACATGGTTGCTTGGTTAGATGTCAGAGGTTTCTTACATAAACAAATGTCTTTGAAATTGGTGTAGCTGTAGGGCCAGGCGAAGGCAACAAGACTCTTCCAGGTTTAGGTACAGAAGGGGACGAACGGGATCAGATTTTTCCGTATATTCTATCAATCAATAAGCTCATTGGTAAATGTAATGTAAATGCTGCTGATTCAGTCAAGGGAGGAAGAGAATTCTGGCCACCTATTAGAGAACACTTAGCAAATATACAGAACATAAAAAAACAGGCTTTATTTTGATTATACCACTCTTGTACACATAAAAAGTAGTTTTAAGTTGCTAATTCCACATATTTAAATAAAATACACAGGATAGTGTCTTTAACAGTAATAAACCCTGCCAGATGACCATGTTTCCTGGGTGTGCAGGGCTTTGTGCTGGTTCTGGCCAGAGCCTCACACGCCGAACATTGAACTTCAGAGTTGTTTTGGTGTCATGTTGTTTATTACATGCTAGTTGGGAGTTTTTGATTCCGGTTCTTTGTTGGGATCCCTGTCCTCTGAAACTCCAGTTTCTCTTGGATGTACTCCTGCTTACACTGCTCGAAGAATGCAGGGTCCTTGTAGCTGGTGAAAGACAGAATGTACAGTATTTCTTTTACACAATTAATGGAGCCTTGCATGGAGATTATATGATTTTGAGACTACCAAGACTTGATAGGCAAGTGTTGAGAGTGTCAGTAAGGGTGGCTGAAAGATGTGAACACGTGTTGCAGAAGAAACTGCAAAATACTCACTGTATTGTGAGACATTCCTTCAGTGCTGCATTCTGCTCTCGACACTTAAACACCATGAAGAAGCCAGATTCTTTACAGCAGTGGTTGAAGGCTGGAGAAGGAAGGTGGCAGAGAGAGAGCGAAATTAGCAATTAGCAGAAAAAGAGGAACAGGCACAACAGCCTCGAACATAAATGTATTAATAGAACTTGCTTTAATTCTATTAACACCACAGTACCCACAAAGAAACCAAAATGGGCCTCATCTTGACACTCCACCACAAGAAGGAACCTGGTCATAAGTCACGTTGCCAAGACTCTTATCAAACTGAAACCCATGATTTTTTTATTCACACAAGGGCTGAACTTAGCAATACTGGCTACACGGTGGTTGCATCTGTGGTTGCCCAGTTTCCACATTGGCTTTGTAACAGTCAGCTCACCACCCACGAGAATTAAATATAGGTTCTGTTTCAATTCTTCCTGACTTTCCAGTGAATATGTCTAATCACGACCCGCACAGGTTAAGATAATTTGTATTGACGTATTGGCATTTGGCCTCTTTGACCTTCTAGCCGTTAGCCCGGCATTCTCCGCAGGTTAATTGCTCCATAGATCTATGTTTCAGCTTGCAGGTCCAAGGGAGGCAAGCACATTCTGTGCTGTTGGTGTTTGTCATCCTGCCTGTCACTTTATGGTCAGACTGCAATATGACAAATTATCCTACCTCTCTTTATTTCTTATCTGGAGGTTTTCAAGCATCCATGTATGATTGTCTTAAACCGTTTGTTGTGCTATTTAATTCCTTCGATTGTTAGATGTTGCAGTTTGCTAGCCTATGTTGTTAACTTACTTAACAAGTAACTAGCTTACAGTTGGTCTCTTTAGCTTGCTCATGTGATATTGCTGGATGTTCCAATGTGTTCTGTGGCCAGCCACAGTTTTTGCTTGGATTAGCTGGCTACACTTGTATTTGAGGTAAACAACATAGCAGCAGGTTGGATTAATCTAACTGGCTAGCCACTTGTTTGTCTGTTTGCATTTGTAATAACACATCTGTTAGATATTCTGATTTGCATCCTGTTGCCTAGTCACAGTTCTCACTCAGATTTTCTAGCCTGAGCCCCTATCTGAATTGACAGAGAGCCCTGGCCCAGTACTCCGAGGTGCTCACATCAACTCAACCTAGTGTTAAAATGGCCGTTAGCTTCAAGTAATTTTTTGTTGCTGTTGCTGTACATTTGTACACAGTTGTTTCTTTATTTATTTAACCAGGAAAACCTCATTGAGATTAAGAATCTCCTTTACAACAGTGTCCTGATGTACACTCTGGCAACACATCCAGGGTGCTGCAGGAAGTTGGTGACAGTCCAGAGGCGAACAGCCTCCACTTTGCTGACTCCAGCAAGTACAAAATGCAAAACAGTAGCCTTAACATCACTATGTCTGGAGGGGAGTAAAGCTTTGTTTACTGCCATTGACAGTCAGACAAGAAGTAAAATGGCTTTTACGTAGTTAACCATGGTTCTGTGGATTGCTGGATGACTGTCAGTCATGTGGGTCACTCTGAACCTTTAGGGCGAGAAGATTGAGAGAGACTGGATGAAGGCTTACAAGTGGTATTTATAGCTGGGACATGCAGGTTGAATACATGTCATGTATGTGTCAAGGCAAGACAAGGCCAAGAGACAAATTATTGCTTCATATTGAGACTTTTAGGGAAAAAAAAAACACGTACACAACACCTGAGACTAATGTTTAACCTTTGTTACATGTCTTTTCCCCCTGCAATCTAACGCATTAAAATAAAAGGGTGATTCAGATACAAATGAAAAGCCCTTCCTCAAGGCTGCATCAGTGACATTGTGCCCTGGCTAGCAGTGTATTCCAGATTAAACATGCATGGTCCTAATAAACAAGGTGTTGAGGACTGAGTCTTCACCTTGTTAGCAAGCTCTTTCTCAAGGATTTAATTAAAAACACTGCCCTCACACGTCCCCTTTCAAAACAACTGACATCATAATTACCTTTATCAGTGGCATCAGTATGGTTATCACACAGACACTTTTATGAGGATGCAGATGTGAAAAAACAACTGCAAAACCAATTTAGAGATGCAGAACAGTGCGACTAATCTAATCAGCAAATGCCTCATCCCTGTCCCATGGTACTAATAGAGGCTGCAGAGGGTTGCCTTTCTGATCGCAACTACAGCAAAGGCAAATCCATGAGACTAGCTTCATGTCAGAAGAGGCCCTTCTAAAGAAAGGAATGATGCCACATTCACTTTATGATGTTTTCTTTGACTTTTTTTTTGACAAGATGCAAAAGTGTAGTTTGGCAGTTAGTAGACAGTAGAAGCTAAGGGCTTTAACATTTAGGGAGATTTCAGAGGAAGACAGGGATAGGATAAGGTGTGAACATCTAATACATAATTAGTTATAACAGAAAATAAATGTTTTGTTGAATTATGAAACAGCACCTTAAATGTGTCATTAGCAAAATTACTATTTCAATTGAGAGTTCATTTCTTCCATTAGTATTGGATGTGGGGATCCAGTCACAGAACAAATTAATTCAATTTACAAATAATTTTCTGCAAATCAAAATTTCGCAAAGAACATAACAGTAGTGATTGTCAATGTGAAAGCGGATGCCAATTGACTATGTGTGTAGTTCAAATGGTTTGGTTCTTAAAGACATGTGACTGTATTGACATTATCACTGCAAAAGGAAAAATCACGTCAGGTAAAATAAAACTACAAAGAAGTTGTATGCAGGTCAGTAGGAGTTGTCTACTTCAACAAGAAAGCCTGCAATATACAACCGTGGGGTGTTTAGAGGCATGTATGCAAAGACAGATAACACAGGAAAACACACTCACAGATTCTTTTTTTCTTTTTTTTGTAAAAGACAATCATAGATACATATGCGCGAGCCCAGTGCAGACACAAACATACAGAATGAAATGATAGAGGGAGGAGGAGGTGTGAAAATGAGTGGGACGAGAATCTAGTAATGTGAGGGGGGTTTCCACTACCCACACAGCCACTGTCTGTCCCATCACCTCTGGCTGCATGTGCATTGTCTCCCCACGTGAGCAGTACACACTGGCTCATCAGATTTCTAGAAACCACATAAACTATTCATTATCTGGCTGATGTGTTGCTGCAGTAGACCGAGCATACATGAGCAAAGCCAAAGATGCAGGGGGTTAAAATGGCAAGACACAGGACAGTCAAAGGACAGGAAAAATAAGGTTAGAAGAAAGTCCATAGAAGGAAGATGTCAAATAAACCTCCATAACAAACAATGCAGTGTTGATTATGATCTACATGTGTCAAAATTATTCAAAAACTAGAAAGATATGACATCATCAACTGAAAGTTAAAATCTGAAAACTAAATTTAGTGAAGATTTTATGACTGCAGACAGAAGGTTTAGTTTGCAATTAAAATAACATCATGCTCTGGAGTCCCATTTTCTGTTCGATTACTTATGTATTAAATATTATAAGCAGACTTTTAGCCACATTTTGTGGAAGTGTAACCATAAATAAGGAAACATTAATAAACCGTATGTTCATATTATCTGGCATTTACATTTTTTGGGCATTTCTTTGTTTTACTGCCTTCCAAGGTCTACATTATTTCTCTGGAGGTAAAATACTGACCATAAAACTAAAACACTAACAAAATTGGTGGGTAGCAATATCCTATTGTGAAGCTTAACTAATTAACTAAATATTATAAAGTAAAATCTTTAAAATGACCAGAATGGGGAACTAACGTAAATCATCTTGTCATATGTCAATGACATGCAAATGCACTGAACCCACTGCTCACTCATGCAGTGTATAATAAGGATTTGGTAGTACAAGTTCCTAACCTAGGTAGTTTTGTGTGAAGGTTTATCTTTGACTTTTTCTTACACATTCATATTGTAGAAACTGCAAGGACTTGGTTTGGTTTGGGTTAGTTTGCAGGGGGTTATAGCTGAATTGTATTGCGTTGCACTGACAAGTGTTTCTGACATTTTGTGCTTCCCTAACTGATGTAGTTGACCTTTTTCAAAGCAGACATTCTGACTGGTCATATTGGGAAAATCACATGTTACTAATAATATTTACGATGGCTCTGTGCATTCACAGTACCGGGACCCTCAAAATGAAGCAGCTAAAAGGTATTCAGCCATCATTAATTGTATTCTTTATATATGATTTTCCTGTTTTGAATTGTCATAATATCTTACTTTAAAAATGCCCTATTGCATCAACAAGACATGTTGATGCACAACACTCAATATAACTTTATTACATCAATACAATTCTTAGTTGACTAATAGTCATAGGATTTTGTTCATGATTTCTTCTTTTTTCTAATAAGCCTTTACAGTTAGCGAGTATTAACAATACCGAGGACCTAAAACTGGCTAACCTTAATTTAATGCAATCTATGTTAATATTATTAAATACACTTGATATGTATTAGAGTTGCAACGATTACTTGTTTAAATCGATCAAAAGAAAATTAATTGCCAACTATTTGGATAATCAATTATTCGTTTCTGTCATTTGTCAGTCAAAAATGTCAAACATTTGAGTGTTTTGGACTGTTGGTTGGACAAAATAAGCTATTTGAAAATGTCACTTTGGGCTGTGGGAAATTGTGAAGAGCATTTTTCTACTTTGACATTTAATATACTAAACAATTAATTGATTAATCGTAAAAATAATCAGCAGAATAATCGATAATGAAAGTAATCGTTAGTTGCAGCCCTAATATCTATGCTACTACAAAGGTCTATTTCTGCATGGAAACAACATTGTTATTGACAAAATAAGTATGGACTGGAGACAGTTATAAAATTGTCTTGCGGGTACCAATTTGACCAGGATACATAATCAAACAATTTACAATGAACAATTAATCGAAATAGCATCACACTTTTGATCTTATCTGTGGATGTAACATTTAACCATTCCAATCCGACTACAGCACGTGTAAAGGAAATGCTTGCTAATGTATCTGGTGTAAATGTTCCCATGGCTGGACTTTTATTTGACTATGGAGTTGAACTTTCCGGTAGAACAAGAGGTGCTCTATAAGCCACACAGGCGCGCGCGCACACACCTTCAACTTTCTCAGCACAGCGCTCCTTGGCTTTCTCCCTCATCAGCTTGGGGATCAGGACATCTTTCTCCACATGCCTCAGCTGGATAGTCTCCTCTGAGGCAGCAGAACAAACAGAAAGGCAGATACACAGGTAAACCAACAGAACCGTGGCCAACATCATCCTTAGCCCTAGTTCGTGCCTCTTATGTTTATTATGATGGAGTTTTTGCTTGAGCACTCACACATGACAGACACATTCTGGGGCATCACTGTTGTTCATTAACTACATTCATGCAGACGACCCAACACCGTTCATTGCATATACAGTAACTTTTATTGAAGAAGGTGGTGGACATATAATAGTTGACACGTGGAGAGCCATTTACTTTTTCATTTGTCTTTACGAAGAGATAGCCACTTCTGGTTACTTAGCTAACGTTAGCTACACAAGTCCACATAACACTGAGTAGCATGTGTGCACGGGGCTGATTAATTTATATACTGAGCTTATACCATAAAGTACAACGTTAGCGTTAGCAAGACAAGTCAAGCATGTAAGACAGCAGAACTGTTGAATACCTGCGTTAGATGTCTCCATTGCGGTGATGTTTCTCAAAACATTACAAAACTGAACCAATGTGACCTCGCTCACGTACGCTCCAAATACTTCCGCTGACGTAGTTAAGCAGCGTGAGAAACTACAAATCCCAGAATCACACACGGAGTAAATCGTGGGTATAAAATGCATCCGAGATAACAGCAATGGAACTATTGGTGAACGGTTAATTTGACACACGTATACAGCCCCGCAATAAAACCTACTTCTGTGAAGCTCAATGTCTGATCAATGTCTTTATTAATCCCCAAGGGGAAATTGTATTGTTGCAGTTTACAGAAAAGGAAGGAACAATAAAAAGAATCGGCATATCAATAAAACACAATTAACAAAGTGTATATCAGAGGGGAGTCATTATATACAGACATCGCGGTGGGTATGAATGACTTCCTGTAGCGGTCCTTTTAAAGTGGAGTTGCAGGAACCTTCCACTGAATGTGCTTTCAGAATCAGAATCAGAAATCCTTCATTAGTCTCGCAGTGGAGAAATTTACGTTGTTGCAGCAAAAGTGTACAGTGTAGAAAGGAGAAAAATAAAATAAAATAAGTGTAAAAAAAAAAATACAATAAGTAACATGGTAAAAAAGTACACGTAATGACATGCAGTCACACATCTCAATAATAAGTACTGAAATACATTTATTGCATGGGAAGTAGCAGCCAGTTATAACAATATTATGCTATGACAGTGTATATATCTATATATTGCACATTGTTGTCAGTATTGCACGCCAGTGTGGTAGTAGCAGTTTGTGTAGTGGTCTACCAGGGTCTGTGGTGGTTGTACAGCATACTGGTCTGTCTGACCAGTAGGTTGTGCAGGGGATGTGAAACATTGTCCATTACGCTGAGCAGTTTGAGAGCAGTGATGATTATGTCCTTGTCATATAATAATAATAATAATAACAATAGTTTTTCACTGTACATGCATTAAATGCTATATATCTCTTCTAGTTACAGTACAGGTGGTGGACATAATAGCAGTAACACCTTAACACAACCCAGTACAATAGTCTTGCAAAGAGTACTGCCTTTATAAAACTTAGTCTCAAATTTTGGTACATTATGTCAAACATTATTTTGTAAGTCAGGTCGTTGCAAAGCATCATAAAGTAAGGTTGTTTTTTTTAATAGTGTAGTAGTTTAATATGTCACATGGTGAAATGTCAGAGTCAATAGTGAATTTAGTGAAGACCAGTGCTTCCTTCCATGATTACATGACTTTTACTTGCATTTTAATTGATTGTTATGAAATAATTGTTTAAATTCCTTGCTAACGTCACATGAGATTAATGGGCAGAAACAGCAAAACTGTCAGCTATGATATCTGTAGCGGCATTCCAATTTTCCCTTCCAATTTACAGCTGAATTATTATAGCTTAATGACTGAATGCTTATGACTGAATGACTGAAAAGAAAATATTCTTTTTACTTTATTCTTTAGCATGTAAAACACTACACAATAATACAAATCTGTTGTTTGGACCGGCTGGCATCAGTGGAATGGAGCAATATGTATGGTGAAAAAATACTCCGCTGAAAGTACATCGACATCCAACCACAATGTATATGAGCTTGCACCACAGACTGCATGTTGAGCATAGTAAGCCTGACCACAGTCAGTTGTGTGGCGGACTGGCTGTCTAGATCCCATGCAAAGAGGCCCCACCTGTTCAGTCAAAGCGACAGGTACACACTTACAGACACACACACACCTTGAAGCAAAAGACAAGCTTCACACATACAGTCTACAGTAAGAAACAGGCGTAAGCTACCCACCTTCACATCCAAACCACACAAACACACCCAGTGCGCCTTCACAACTCACACTCACCCACACACACCACCAGCAGAGGGGATATGAATCTCTTGCCTTTCTTTTTGACATTCTCACAGCTCTCTGACCTTGCAGCGCTAAAGCTCTGTGGAGGAGCACATTCTTTTCATCTACAAATGAAAGGCCAGAAAGAAAAAAAAAAAAATTTTGATTTCTACAAGTAGAAAAAAAAGACTTTTAACAAACAGAGACCACAGGCCATCACCTGTATGCACTGCACATGCATGTTTTTTGTTGTTTAGCCTAGACATAGACACATACAGACAGATGGACACACACAAGCTCCAACCAAACACCTCCCAGACATCACACTCTTCTGTTTCCATCTCTCCTGACACGAGGTGGGCATCTGCAGATTTTAATATCAGCAGATCTTTCCAAACTGTAGCACTAGCCAAATGTCCACAACAGGGCCAAGCAGAGCTCATGCAAATGATTATACAAACACTGAGCCAAATCTGAGAAACTTTATATTTTAATATCTCTTGAAGACTTGACAAAACATGAGCTTTATTTGATATGTTTCCTCTTTAAAAATCCACAGTAAGTATCTCAGAGAAAGTGAATGATAACTTAGCAGATTTCTAGATAAAATAATATACCAAATTGAGAGCAGAGGCCCAATCATGATGCAACATTTTTGGCTTACAAAAAAAAATCTGATTGCTAATAGAAACACGCAGCAAATGGAAAATTCAGACAGATAATTATAAAAGCAGTCATTTGGACCAAGTAGTGTAAGCAAACTAACAAATTAGATTAGCTGAAGATTTACAATGATTCACCACTTCTCATGCACAGTAGTGTAAGTTCAAACAGTTCGTATTCTAAATCACTGCAGGTTTCTCTATTGGGAAACACAACATTATGTGTATGTTTTTATTGTATATGGTTCTAACATTCATTCTTACAGGCTGCATGCTTCTCTTACTGAGTCCTTGTGATTTTCTCCTACTGAGCTGCCATCATACTCACCCTTTACTCAAAGAAAACCAACCTTTCTCTTCCCTTATACTCTGTTTTCACAATGGAAACACTAGATGCAAATTAATTGCTAGTGTGCGCCTTTGTCTATGATTGGGTTGTTAAACAAAAGATAAAGAACAAGAGAGGAAAAATGCAATCAGGTAGTTTCTAATTCACTTACTGACTTGTTATGCAAGAAAATCAATTAGTGAAGCAACTGCATATTGTTGTTTTGTTTTGAATCACAGCAGATCCTGGAAGCTCAGCCTTTAAAGATAGAACTCTTAACACCTAGTGGAGTATTTGTTGATTCCCAGTTTGGCAAACCTTTTAGACTCCCACACGTTATTTTCATTTTGTCTCACAGAGGAGTGTGACATTAAAACAATATCATGGTCTGTAAAATACTGTACAAGATGGAAAGGGAACAACATCAATTCTATGTCTGAGGAAGAGAGAAATTAAGCAAGTATTGAGCCCAGTTGGCTTTATAGTGGAAACTGCTCACTACCCCAGGTAACGTGCTGGCTGATATGGCAGGGGCACAGGCTCCCAACACTGATCCAATATTACCCAAGCAGTAGGACCCCATGAACCTGGCAGAAGGAGGTTAGCAAAGTTAAACCCTCTTACTACATGCCTCACTGCTCAGGGCCAACCACCAGCTCCTCCAACTGTCTACTGATGGCCACAAAACAAGGCCCATGTTAGAGAATGTTAAAGGGTTATTGACACTGACACCTCTTGCACTTGTGAGTCTCCAGAAAACCAAAAGCTTTTATTGCAACAAGTACTAGGACAGATTTGAACTTGTACCACAGAGGAAAGTATAATCATTTAATGAGTAAAACTGATGCTTATGGTAATTTTGATGAGTGTAATGCCTAAGCAAGGCTCTGCTTTACTAAAGGCTTCTCTCTGCTGCATACAGCCACAGCAAGAAGGAGGAGGTGTGTGCTGATTCCCTGGTCTGCTCTGCTCCCTCAGTCCCCACCCTTCCGTCCCTGTGACTTCCAAGACGTTGTACGGCAGGCAGATGGGGCGTGGAGATAAGATTTTCGAGCATGTTAAAGCCAGAGCCACGGGAAGTCTCTTCAGGGTCGATGGAGAGCACATAATCCAACGGCTCGGGTGAGGAGATTACAAACCTACAGACAGACTTCTGCTGTTGAGTCCTGCTGTGGGGCACCTTTACCAGGTCACCCCTGTGAAATGTGGCTGTGGTAATTATTGTCAATGTCAACTAAGTGTATCTTAATATTAGAATGAGTCACAACTTGGTGGTTTCACCTTTTTTTTCTTGCTGGTTTTTGGTACCTTTTTTTTTCATGCATGATAGGAAATATTCTGCTGAAATAGTCACGGTGATCCGTGATAGTAAAGGCAAGCTCAAGCTTTTACTATCTTACAAAAATAAACAAACATTTTTACCGTTTCATCAATTCCACTGCCTTCCTATTTTGCTAATATTACTGAGCTCTCCAGACCTGATATATGTCACAGATGAAGGATATTGAGATTTCTTTTCATTATAATGATAACAACTTACTCCGGTTTAACTGATACAAGTTTGAAGCATTAATGGCACTCGCATGTACCAAATTACATCATCAGACACCTGTAAATAAAAAGCATACAACCCAAATTTAACAATATGAGAAATAACAAACATTTCAGTGCAGATCACCAGTCTTCTTAGAATAAAGTTATAGCATGATATTTAAATGGACCAGAAAGCCGTTTTGCTTAACCTGGCTCTGGACATGTTGGCACCACCCAAGCAATGTCAGGATGCATTTCCTCTCAAGCAAGTGAAGGGGTCTGCCACTGTGCCACAATCTGCACCCGCTTCTCAGGCAGGGTAAACCCTTTGACACCACAGTTTTTAATTAAAATTACATTAGGAGTAATCAGCCAGAAGAGTTAGGGATGGAGGTCAGAGGGATCGAAGGAGGGGTGGGTGAGCGGAGGTACGGATAGCACAGATGATAGAGGGGGTGAGTTTGACCCTAAATCAGTGATCTGTGCTGCCTGGTCAGTAAAGATGTTGCTACTGCCGTGTCTGGTCAGCTTGTGGTTGTTTTTATATTTTTGACAATTTTCTGCATCTCTATACATTTTTAATAGTAACAATAATAGATTAGAAGAGTATTTATTTAGTTATGCATGACAGTGCTGCACATCTCACATACAAATATAATTAAACAATTCAACTGGCCAATTCACTAATTAGTATAGAGTAAACAGTAAATATGAGATAGATGTTTGATAACTCCCTCCAGCTACTATCCTCATGTCCTGTTCTTACATGCTCAGCTGTGGGGTTTTTTTTTTTTTGGCAAGACACATCTGGCTTTCTCACTGCATCTGTAAAAGGGGAAGACCAAATGTTAATATGACTTTCTTCTTCCCAGAAACAGGAGAGGTCTGAAGAGAGACGGGTACAAAGACCCCATTCGTTCTCACTTGAGGGGCTCTCGCCAACATAATTATAAGCTTTATGAAAGTACAGAGCAAAAAGTGGAAGAAACCCACCAAAAGAATGGATGGACAGGAGAAGAAAATTACTTTTCCCCTCTGCCTTCGCTTTATGCCCGCTTTAACAAGAGATGAGACGGCAATGGGTGGAGGAGGCCTTCTTCAGGAGGCATCCTGGGGCTTTTGGCACAAGGTAAACAGGAACAAGGGAGAGCATTCAGCCCTTCTTGTGTTTCTCCCATTCTTTAAGGCTGCAAACCTTTGACCATTCTACAATGACCAGAGTTTCCCCTCATTACATGGTCCATCTTGATGACAAGATGAAGAGGACAGAGACGAAGACAAGGAGAGCAGAAATGAAGACCATACAATTTGAATAGGGGTTTGGTATAGAATCCACTAGCGCTAAACAACACCAAGGAGAACATCTTGTCTTTTGACAAGAAGTTTTTTCTTCATCTCTCTCCCCATTCTTTGTCCTTTTTGTCGAGCGTATGATCCTTTTTAGGCTTCAGTGCCCACATTGCCTACACTGCACTGAGTGTCTGAATGCGGTTAATTATCTAAAAGGAAAAGTTTGTACCTGTTGAAAAGCTATCCTTGGTTGCTTGGCTTGTTAATGCCAACAAAAAGCAGCCATAGCGGATGGTC
Source organism: Nannoperca obscura (assembly GCA_036024295.1). Classification (NCBI taxonomy): domain Eukaryota; kingdom Metazoa; phylum Chordata; class Actinopteri; order Centrarchiformes; family Percichthyidae; genus Nannoperca; species Nannoperca obscura. The sequence continues at coordinate 33,682 of JAVQJL010101687.1, forward strand.
AGAGGACACCACATGCTGCGGGAGCCTTTCAGACATGTCCCTAATAAGAATGCAGTGGTGAGAGCTCCTCTGAATGCACGCAGGGGAGAGGAAGATAGGTAGGAAGGAGAAAAGAAAAGAAAGGGGAAAAAACATCTTTTACCTCTCCATCTATAATTACTCCAAATGAAGAATAGGCTGAAGAAATGGCCTGGGAGACTTTCCATTATGACAGAAAAAAAACCCATCAAGTAGAGAAGGCAAAGCACAAGATCGATAGTTTTTTAATGGATAAAAGAGAAGTTTTTATAACATCTCAGAAGTAACGATGTATGTGCATCAGCGTGTGTGTGAGTGTGCTTATGTGTGCGCTCAAGTAAAATCACATTTGTGACTATTAAATGTACAAAAGCACTGTCTCGACGCCATTATGTATTCACTCTATCAGTCCTTCAGTATAGTCATGCTACAGATACAGCTGTCTGAATTTTAGCTTTGCAGCATGCACTGCATTTGGGGATCTTCATCAATTGCCTTCACAGTATGCAAGTATCTTTTTTCCTTTTCACTTCATCTACATATAATGAAATGAATCCCTTAAGCAACAGGGCTGCCTCATCTTTCCTTTCTGTCAACATTAGAGAGAGATGATGCTGTCTGTTGGGCTGACGGCAATGTGTGTGTGTGTGTGTGTGTGTGTGCGTGCGTGTGTGTGTGTGTGTGTGTACGACCCGCTGACCTGGGAGGAAGTGTCATCTCGTGCTGTAAATAGCCTGTAAATGTTTTCACACTTTCACGGGGAGAGTCGTGTATGGTGAAGCTTTGGGAGAGGTAAAGCTTGGCTAGCAGTATTCATCTTGTCATCAGGCCCATCACACCATAAAATAATACACAAATGCACACACAGACACACACCCACACAATGTGAAAGGTTTTGCACACTCCAGAAATATGTTAAAATATCAATGAGCACATGTTCACACTAGTAGACACAAGGGTTGAGTCCTGTTGGACAATGGTCATTTGGATCTGGTTCTAAGTTAATATTCATTACTGTAAGATCCAATTCTAACAAATTTCTAAGTTAATGTTTTATCAACGATATTTTATTAGCAAAGATCAAGGTACAAAACATTTAAATATCTAAAATAGCAATTGGGTGGGTTATTTTCTGAGTTTTACTTGTCAGTGGTCCTCTCTGAGAAGGTGACTAGCACTGAATGTTTGTGACCAATTGACAGTGCTTTTATAGGATCAGGAGGTGTCTGTATGTCTATGATAACTTACACTAAAAATTGTGAAAAATACACCCTGCAAAGGATGATGCAAACCAGGACCCTATCTAAAAGCAGAATGTTTATTCAATATAGACTCAACGCTCTGTGCGAGTGTGTGTGTGTGTGTGTGTGTGTGTGTGTGTGTGTGTGTGAGAGTGTGTGTGTGTGTGTGTGTGTGTGTGTGTGTGAGAGAGAGAAAGTGTGTGTGTGTGTGAGAGAGAGAGAGAGAGAGAGAGAGTGTGTGTGTGTGTGTGAG
>JAVQJL010101690.1:0-18865 GCA_036024295.1 Nannoperca obscura
AGAGAGAGAGAGAGAGAGAGAGAGAGAGAGAGAGAGAGAGAGAGAGAGAGAGAGAGAGAGAGAGAGAGAAAATGGATGAAATAAGAACATCTTCAAATGATGTTGACACGTGAACCCAAAGAGCATAATGTTCGGGGAGATTGAAACGTCTCCAGTTTAAAAAAGAAACATGAAAATAAGTAAAGGAATGGGTAAAAATAAATTGTAATATCTTACATAAAACAATCTAAAACACTTTGATCGATAAGAAGTGGTGCAGTCTGGACGTGAGGCTCGAAACAGCATCTTTTCACACACTCATGCACAATATAGCAATCACTCAAACACATCACAGGTTCATCCTGTTTGTCTTTGTGCTCACACACTCACCTCCGAGGCCTCAGTCCCACAGATATGAGAGGAGGACGAGGACGAACGGTTACAGGGTTAGAGGGACAAACAGGAGGAGGATGGAAGTCAGAAAAGGGAAACAGATGAATGTCCATGCAGGTGTTCGGATGCAGTCTTTTTTTCTTTTTCTTTTGTGTAGTGTTATTTTGACGATCAGAAAGCAGAGATGGAGAGGATGACAGACGGGTGACAGGACAGAGGACAGTGGAGCTTCAGATGTAGGTGACAGCACCTTTGCTGTTTTTCTCCATGGTGATTTCTACGTAGGAGGTGGGGACGTAGCCCTCCTCTCCGCTCTGCTTCCTCGCCCTCGTCCAGCCGTCGCCTTTATCCTCCTCGATGATGTACAACACCTGTGAAGGAAAAGTGAATCCAATGAGCTTCTGGGTCAGTTTGTGACACGAACACAGACACCAAAATAAGTGGATCAAATAAGTGACGGGCCGAGCTGGGCCGAGCCGAGCCGGGCCGGGCCGGGCCGGGCCGAGCCCGTCAGGACAAAATAAAATAAAACCGTAAACTACCAAAGACCTTGCAGGAAAATTGATTTGCATTTCGATTTGCTTCAGCTCACATTAACTGCGTCGGCTCGGGTTTGTACATAAAAAACGAAATGTCTGCCACCTTTTAAATGATTTCGATAGCACACAAATTCATTAAGACTGTGTTGATTTTGTCTCAATGTCCAGAGTGGATTTGTTGAGGGGATATGCTGTCAGCCACGATTACAATAGTCTAATCTTTAAGTCTTCAATAAACACACTATAAGGCCGGGACTATTCTATAACTTTGTTGTTGTCAACTTCATTTTCTAAAGGAACATGTCAGTGTAACAGTGTAATGGAGCTTTACTGCACAGAGGAATAAGATGTACAAGACAAAACCTGTTAGAACCATCTATTAATTGTTGGGTGGTTTTGTCTGCACACCGCCTCATCATTTAAAACAAATTCAACAACATAATAAGAAAGAAACGAGCATTACCTCATTTTCTGCCATCATCAGCGTCCCCTCGTTCTGACCTAAATGTCAAACGAACCACATTCACATTAAACATGCCAGGACTCTGTGTGTTTTAACGTTGGTACGCAGAAGCTTTGCATCTTGTTTACAGTGATCATGGATAAAATCTTACGTACGCAGGGTAATGCTGCTCAGGTGTTACAAACCTCAGCTCACCTAACTATTTATTGCCTTTTGAATCCTGGAACTTATCATGTTACAGCTTATAAAACCAAAAAGCAAATGTTTTATTTAATGTTCTTATTCTGTTGAGACATCACAACGTTTTAGCTTCTTTGTGATTAATATTAGAACTTTTCCTGGACCAGCTGTAATAAATGTGCCTTGTTCCATCACACAGTTAATTCTGCATCCACACACTTCGTCCTTACCGTCAAACGAGTAGAGAGCTTTGCAGTGTCCGATGACGGGCAGTGGGTCGTCGTCATCGAATTCATCGTCAAACTCGTGGGGGTCTGTGCTGGGGTGTCCGGGCTGCGGGGGGGCGGAGCGGTGTTGAGGTGTGTGATGCTCCTGACTGGTGTCATCTGTATAACTGCCCTCAGGACTGATGGGAAACAGGTCGGCGGGACTGAGCGTTGTGTTTGCGTGATTAAAAATACATCACTGCTCCTAAAGTAAAGAACTGGAATGGTTTTGTGTTTGTTCACTCGTGTGACGAACGCTAAAGCCTGCGAGTGGGACTTGCTGGATGTTCCACCCATTTCAAATGCTGGAATGACATGTTTTTATAAATAAACCACTTAACTTCACTTAACATCTTTCTCTCACTCTGTATATATATTTCGTACACCTGTGTGTGTGTGTGTGTGTGTGTGTGTACCTCTCTCTGCCTTGAGGAGTGTGATGGTGGTTGTCAGCGCTGTGTCGTCGGTCTCCTCTGGAGCTCTGCTTTCCCTCCACCTCAGATAACCAAGTCTGTGGACAGAGCGGGAGAGAGGAGACTTCTGTAACTGTATTTTGATTGACACCAGGATCAGTGTCTCTTCACAGTCGACCAAGAGGTGGAGCTGTCGCCACTGTAACTGGCCTAAAGCTTTCTTCTACAGTTAGGTATTTTTTGGCTGTATTTAAATCCCATCCTCCCTTTCATACCTCGTTTTTGTGGATTTCCGAGCGAAGCTTCTCCATGTTGCAAATGGTCTCTGATATTTTGGGCTGCAGGCTGTTGGGGTCTCCCATCTGTGGATTCTTCTCATAGACGTCCTTCATCTTGTTCAGGGCATCTCTGAGACAGACAGAGAGACAGACACAGAGTAAGGATTGAATTTAACAGGCAGTTCATATTTTTTAAAAAGAGGTGAGGAACAACATGAGCACATCAGTTTTGACCCAAATCAGGGTTTTTGCGATTCTTTTGTTTCTTGCAGCCTTTCAGCTCATTGCACTGCAGTGCATCTCTGCTGCCAATCATTCATCACAGCCACATCAGACGACTGATTGTCTTTCTGGAAATCTCTCCTAGTGGTTAGTGAGGAAATGAAGAGGCTGATGAGTTAAAGCCAGAGCTACTAAACCTGACACCTGACCACGAGGCTGGTCACGGCGCCTGTGAGACAGCTGGGTCGATTAAAACTGTTCTGGATGAGGCCCTACCTCTGGTCCATCTCTTTCTGGAGCTCTCTGCCCAGTTCATCGATCCTCTGCTGCAGCCTTTTCCTCCTCTGCTCGGGGGGTAAGTGGCTGAAATCCTCCAGAGATGGGGCCTGGATGTAAAACACAAACAAACACTAAAACTTCACACCAACTCAGAAGAATGAACTGAGGAAAACACAGCTGACATGTTTCCTTTCCAGCACTTTTGTTGAGCCCAGCTGCCTCCGCTTGTTAACATGCTTTCCATAAAACGAGACATGTCAATAAGCTGTTCATTTATAATCAATAACTGGGTTTAATAATAATTTAGATTTTTCAAGATTAAGATTAGTTTCTTCCTCCTTGTTCCTTTCTAAAATTAAATATTTTGATTTTGAAGTGAATTAATTTCCCTTCTGAGATGCTGACAAGCTACACTGTACAGCAGCTGACATCACAGTGGAGTAAAACTGGGGAAGTCTTTGTATTCATGTGGGTGCAACACAGCTTTAGTTGGTGAAAAGAAGATTAAACATGACAGAAGGCAGAACATCTTTAACTACTGGGTTTAGAAACTGGACACTATGGGAAGTCCTACGTGGTGAGGATCCGTGCACGAGCACCTACACTGCTGAGTCTTCTTACAACTACTCTACACACACACACACACACACACACACACACACTTACCATCTTCATTGACCACTGACGCATTAACCATTATAGTAAAGAGAGACAAACAACATGGGATGCTGGTTAGTTGTCAGTATGTCAAACATGCCAGCTGTTCCCAGTGCAGCCGGAAGGTTAAACTCATGACAAAATGAAAAACAGCGGCCAGTATAAATATTCTCACATAGTTCATGTTTCCGAAATCACAGCTGCACTTGTTATTTAATGCACAAACTAGTGGATATTTATATTGTCCTGCTGGTCTGCAATGATTCACTCCTGACTTTATATTCCTATTTAATGCGCTCTTATTAAAAGCACCCTGTGGAGCGTTTGACCAGTGGCAGCGCTACAGAGCCGTCTCTTCACGCGTGGGTCTGCGTGAGCCACGCAACACATATTCATGCTGCCAGTTTCGTGCTGTTCCACTTACTGACAGTTGGTGGTGATAACACGCAAACATGTGTATCTACTGGCCTCTAAAGTCAGTAAGAGGACGAGTGTGAGCGAGCGGGATGCAGCTAACACTTACTTTAACTATCAATTAATCTGCAGATTATTGTCTTGAATAATGGATTGATTGTTTTGTCAATTTATCGATGAGGGTTTGTTTAAAACATGCAAATGTTGAACACATTTAACATGATTATTTGCCCTCATGGCTACACACAATGCACTGCATGCAAGAAAACTCCACTGGACACTTTTAACCGACTTCCCAGACAGTTCATCAAACCCTCGACTTTCCCTGTCTGGAACATGTCTCTCTACATTAGATAATATTCCATAAGCAGTCAGTCAAACCGACAGTCAGCCGGTTCATCCGCCGGCTCTCCTAAAGGGCCACTTGACAGATTAAACCAGACTGAAAAGCAGCCAATAGCAGACGGTCCTGGCAGAAGTGACAGGAGAAAAAGCCAATGAAAACACTGGCTTGGCTCTGAGGTGGGTGTTAGTGTAAAACTGAAAGCACAAAGCATGCTGACACTGTTAGAGCCACTCCAACACACACACACACCTGATGTTGGTAACACATGTTCCCCACACAACACTGCAACCAGAGTGCCAAAAACCCTCCCAATCTCTCACACACACACACACACACACACACACACACACCAAGGAGCCTCCATTTTGTGATTGGAGCAAAAATCTGTCTCAGAAACAAAAAGGAGAGAAAGAATCACACAAAAACAAAAGAAATATAGAATAAAAAAAGGGGAAGGGAGAAAGTGAAACAAACCAAAAAAGACAAACAGAAAAAAGAAGAAATTAGTGAGAAACAACACAGGTGTCTGCTAGTTTCATCAAATTTAAGACATTAAAAAACTGGGTTTAACATTAAAATTAAGGAGTTTAACTGGACTCTATATATTTTTCCAGGAACTGCAGACACCCTAAAGACAAAATTCAAAATCCACGTCAACCCATCTCAAAACAAACACACTGCAAGGCTACTTCCTGTCTCACCCCTTTCCTCAGGCCCCTCAAATTCTGGGGGAGTCTGGGTACTGCAGTCTTTATCTCAGACAGATAGTGGCTCACTACGTCAGTTCTGAACCGGGGCGGAGGGAAAATGTGGGAGGTGGGCCGGGGACGAGACGAAAAGGAGGAGGAAGAAGGTGGAGGGGGAGGAGGAGGAGGAGGAGAGGAGGAAGGGGACTGGCGGGGAACAGGAAGAGAAGACAAAGCCAGATGTCAGGACAACACATTCTTGGGGTTTGTGCTGTTTTCTGAAAAGTCTTTTCTTTTGTTAGCCCTGGGGGGTTAGAGTGTCATGGTCACAAAGTGAAAGTTCTCTTTTATACTCCTCTGGAACTGCAAATAAAACACAATTTATCATTCAAGCATTCAGATTTACATGATATTATTAACAGGATTCTCAGAGTCACGAAAGACTCGTCCTCACTAAGTCAGAGCACTTTGATGACTTCAAAACCGACTCGTTCAAGCTTTTTCTAATGTTGCTCGTAAGACCTCCAAGAACAGCGGGGCTGTGAGGGGCTGTGACATACACAATAATTACAAAAGAAGTGGCTGTAAAACATCTAAATGACTCTTTGTATGAGCTGAATTTGATCCATTCAGTTTAATAAAATGTAGAATATTAGTAAATGATATTATGCCATTCATGTGTGCAGGGAATCAACAGGAAATCAGCTACATTACATTACAGCTATTTATTAAATACTGAAAACGTATTTTCTCAATCGGCTTCTTAGCGTGAGCGACGGGATCAAACATGTTCAACATAACATACTGCTGTGTTCTGTTTTCCCTCTGTGCTCTTGTCATTGGTTTGAAGTGGGTGGGGCTTCGTTGGGAAAAAAGTGATGTCATGTACTTCCACGTACCAATCAGGATTGATCAATATTTGAATCAGAATCTGATGATGGTGGTCAATGTCAATCAAATCTGATCAAATCACTCTCACACAGTCCTGATAAAGAACCAGTTTTAAGTGTTAAATTCTTAATACATATTAAAATTAATACCTAAAGTTGTTGTTTTTTTGTTTTGTTACTTTGATTATAACTTGTTATAGAGAAATATTTAGGATTTGAAGCTGAAGCTTTCAGGGGCTTGTATTGCACACGCCTGTGAAAACGTAGATCATTATGTGTTAAACAGTTCAACTAATCCATGTACACAAACACACACCCTGTCCATCACACAGGTTCCTCATTCTGTGAGGCAGCAGGTGACGCCAACATAAACCAACAGCAGAGTTAAAGATTAATCAATATGGTCTTTATGGAGAGGGGGCAAGGTCCATGGAGCGTATCGGAAAAAAGATTCGGGAGTGTTGTTACAAACGCCGGAGGTGTGACGAGAACCTGTGACTCAAGACAAGACGGGAGAACACCTGAGGCGCGGAGAAAGTAATAAAACATAAATCTGATCATGTATAGAAACGTGTCTGTTGTGACTAATAAAGCTGATGTTGAGCTGCAGGGTGAGGATTTACTGTAGCACTAACTCTAATACGCCTGAGACACAATCTGACATTACTGAACATTAATAAACAGTCCTTTTTTATAAAAACATTTAGTAAATGGAGAGAAACTACATGTTGAGCCAAAGTCAGCATCATCATCATGTCATACTGTGATACTTACGAGTAGAGCTGCAACAAGTAACTGATGAAATCAATCAAAACTAAATTTATTGACAACTACTCTGATAATCCGTGAATCTTTCAAACATTTGCCGGTTCCAGCTGCTTAAACGTGAGGATTTATTTGTCTTTTGTGACAGTAAATGAAGAATCGTTGGGGTTTGGACTTTTGGTTGGACAAAAGAAGCTATTTGAAAACGTCACATTGGGTTCTGGGAAACTGTGATGAGCATTTTTACACAATAAAAAATAAAATGATTAAATTGATAAAAATAATCGGTAGATTAACCCATAATCAAAATAATTGTTAGTTGCAGCCCTACTTACAAGATATGATGTATGCTGACATGACATCTGCACTGAAACAATGTAGTTATAAACGTTTAATGTTTATTAATAGCTTTCCAGCAGAGGTTGCCTTTGTCTCATCTTCAAATTAAAAAAAGGTTTCCTGAAACATTAAAGATGATGCTCGATCCACTAAATCTCCTTGATTGACACAGACAACCACTCCTAATTATTCTTTTTTCAAAACTTTGAGGTATTCATTGAGATACAACAATGACATCAGTGTTGGGGTCTTTTCAAAGTCTAATTTCTGACACAGATGAACAAGCGCCCTCCTCACTCCTCGTACCTTTGGTTTCTTCCCAAACAGCCACAGCTTGTTCTTGGTTCTGCTCATGGGGTGCTTTGGGTCGGATCGGGGCCCCAGGGCCCCGTCTTTGTCTCTTTCTCCTTTGGGTGTGTTGCTGATGGTCCCATCTGAACCCGTTCTGCTCAGATTCTGACTGAAGTCCTCGAAGGGGAAGTCGCCTGGAGGTTCAAAGCCCGACTTGAACGACTCCACGACAATGGCTGAATCCTGGGATTCAAGGGAGGATAAGAAACAGATGGACGGGTGAGCGGTGGGAGAAAGAGACGGAGGAGAGTTTTCTGAAGATGATGGTAATAACTGTTTTCTCTTTAGTACGTACTCGTCGCATATCCACAGCTTTGGCAGCAGAAACCATTCCTTCTAGACATTTGGACACGATGGGAATGACTCTCCGCTCGGCCTCTGCAAAGCTTCGATACGTCTCTCCGAGCTTCACCGTCCGACGTTCGTCCATGTCCTGCAGATTCTGTAACGCAGAGCAGAGGACATGGAATAAACACTGGCTACGGTGCAGTGCTCATACTGACACTTCAACAAGCATGTAATGGTTTACACGGGACAAGCTGCCGAGTTAAATATTTAACGAGGCACTACGGTTTCTCTAAACATGAACAGTTTTACTGAGTACAGAACCACCAGTTAGATCGTGACAAGTTAGTTCCAAACATTAAAAATCTGTGAAACAGAAGGTCAGAGGTGAACGTGTCTGTGCTGCTGCTCTTTAGATATCTGCGACAAAATGCAACAAAGGCAAAGAAACAATTCCTTTTGTTTTGTAACATCACAGTAAAAACTGGAAGCATATTTAATAGATAATATAAATATTATTCCTGTTGTGTAAGAAAAAGAAAGTTCAAATAAATAGATGGAACTAGTAACTCAAATTCAATGTCTGTGAAGAGAGTACTTCACATCCCTACAAGACAACAAGCTCACGTGACGGCGGGATGTGATGTGAAGCTGCGTGGCATGTTGGCGTTACCTTGAAGATGTGTGGTATGGTGTTGTTGAAATGTTTCCACTGCTCTGCGTTGAAGTTCTGCAGCTGGGCAGCGTACTCGTTCTTACTCTCATCAGCCATGTGAGTCCGCAGGTAGAACTGGGCTTTGGCCTGATCACATGACATCAACGCAAACGTTAGAAACACGACGAAGCTCCAACCAACCGCTCGTCTGCCCAACATGACCACACAAGAACAGAGCACGCTCGAAACGGTACTTAGACCCATTCTGAAGGCCTGAATAATGAAAAAATTTAACTATTTTTCCCTTTAAAAGGATGGACAGCCATGTTTTCATATGGGTTAAACAGCACCAGCTATATGTAATTCTCCAGATTGCTACTATTTTTACTGTATATAGTTTCATTTCAACATATATAACTCAAATACACATGTACAACTGAAATATAAAATAAACAGTCACAGTTTATATATTTCATAAACAGGTTTAGGTTGAAGGCTTAGCTTAGTACAACTACACTTTACATGAATTATTTTGTGCAGATCCCCTCAGATTTACACACAGTATACATTAGTACTATACGATATAGTAAAAATCCATGTACACAATAGTGTTCATACTTAATGAGGATTAGAGTAAACATTTTTCAATACATTGCATGTTATTTCCATTGTTAAATAGTGATTTTGTTAAAAATCGAAAAACCAGGCTACTGGGCTGTTCTTCTGTTTGGAAAGGTTTATTTTCCACCTAGTCTAATTATACAGCTGGCTACAGTATCATTTCATAGACATCAATTACACACTGCTGACTTTTAGTAAAACTAAATAGTGAAGTGAGTTATGTTGAATTTTTCCACTTTAAACATGGATTTTAAAGTCAAAACTTAAACTAAGTGTGTTTATTGTCTACTGTGTTAAACATGGAGGTGTGGCTCCTCCAGTAATGTTCTGTCTCCAGTCACCTGCCCACTGTGACTGAGAGTAAACATGCTGGTGTTTCCACACATAATAATAAAAAAAAGAAAAAGGAGAGGCCAAGGATAATTTATCACGCTGGCTTACAGATGAACACGTGACTGACAGCGGTTGAGTTGCAGGTGGAAGCTTCCTACCTTCTCCACCTCTGACTTGGTGGCGTTGATGTCATTATCCAACCGCTCGTGGCTAATCTGGGATTTCTCTGCTTCTTTGCACTCTCTCTCAAACTTCCTTTTACTCTGAAAAATAAGAGACAAAGAAAAAGAAAGACGGCACGATGATAAATACATCAAGAAACACAAAGGATATACTGTATAACGTCTTTGTTAGAAAGCACCGCCTCTACTTCCTGTCATTTTCAAAGAGTTCTCAGCATATAAACTAAAAAAAAATTATGTGAATGAAAAAAGCCGGGTGGGAGAGAGAGAGACAGAGAGAGAGATGAATCAGAAAGAGAGATAGTTTACTTCCTGCCAGCCCATCTGGGTTACATTAGCAGTGAAGGAAACACAGTCAATAGCTGCAACATTACAGTCCAGTCACTGGGTAGTCACTATTAAAGTCATGCAGACCACACACTGAAACACTCTCCATCAGATGTGTCAGAGTTAACCACCTCAACTGACGGGCTACAGGCCTAACATGTGACTGGACTATTATTTAACAAGCTGACATTAGCTTTTTAGCTGCTATAGAATTGTGGTGGTTAATTATGAGTCTTGTCTTGAGAAGAAAATAACTCTGCAAATGCAACTAAATGACCTCAGAGGGGAACAAATGGAATCTCTCTCTGAAGGCTTTTAGGAGCCGTTTTCCAGGAACAAGAAAAGCACACTGCTCTCTTTTCAGTCACAAACATACATTCTAATATTTATACTTTCTATTCATTTGGACTGAACAGCCCATAACCCTTGTTTTGTAAGTACCAGAAATGCCATACGTGCCTCTTCACTAAATAATGTGTGGAATTAGGGGGGGAGGTGGATCCCCATTCGTCCTACAGTTACCTTTGTTAGCATTTGTAGCATTCCTCATGCAAACAAGTATGCGAAGGTTGCAGCTGGCTGTCCCGAACAGAATATTTATCCTAAACACTTAATGTTTTGCCCTCCATCCCTCCTCCGTCTCCCTCCCTCCTCACTTACATTGTCCATCTGTTTCCAGCAATGATCCAAATACTGCTGGGCCTTCCTGCCCTCCTGTAGATGCTGCTTACACATACACGCACACAGAAACAAGCGACAGAACCACAGGAAAATACACATACAGTGTAAATAAGGACATTCATATGCACGTACAGAAAATGATTCAATAATTTGTGTTACAAACACAATGACAATGCATAGAAAAGAAAAGTGCTGTGGCAGCAGCCAAAGATTGACTAGAGTCCAGTGACGAAAGCAGTAAAAGAACAAATCGAGACATAACAGCACTGAAAACTAGTTACTCATTACAAAAGTGAACATTGTGAACGTCTGGTCTATCCATCTCTCATTTTCCGGAGCTTTCAGCTGCATCACCTTCAGCGGATTGAGTTTGCTTAGTTGTCATGGAGATCTGTTGACATGTGCTGATGAGATCCAGATAAGCAGAGTAGCCGACCATCAGTTGGGACTGTATTTTTGCCAAACTACCATTTTCTAAGATCAAGAATGAACTTTGATGCTCAACTAAGACGGAGGATGCTTCATGAAAAGCTTTCACACTTTCACTTTCTTTGAAACTCTGACTCAAACATGTAGGTGAGTGAGAAGGCAATACTGTCATGTGACAGAAGAATACGTCTCATGTGGGATTGTTCTATCATTTCCTTCATCAACATATTGCTGACGTGAGCGGCAGCCTCTCCAGTAGCTCTGTCCTGGTAGTGTGTTCTTTTACTCAACCTTGTTTTGACTTTTAACTTTTCTACTGAATAGATTGTATAGATCCCGTTTCTTCTTCTTTTCTCTGCAAGACGGTGGCAGAAACCTTCTTGAAAAGGAACAGTTGCTCTCACTCCACGCCGGCAGGGTCTCCTTCATCCCAATCCTAAATTACTCTTGGGATCAATGAAGTATCTATCCATCCAATAATCACTGCCATTATAGATTGAAGCAATCGATATGACAAACATAAACAAGCAAGGCCATAATAATGTACATTGAGCCTGACAGTACAATGTGTCACTGAGTGAAAGCTGATGCTTAACTGCACGAAACAAGAAGAGGGCGCTGTTCTTCCAAAGCATGCGCATCATCAGCAGATGGTGGAAGAAGTGACAGAGACAGATGGTTAACATCACGTCCAACATATTTATCCTCTTGAGAAAAGCCAAACAGAAAACAAATGCACTTGAGGAGACACAGAGGGGCAAACGGCAACATCCGTTTCATGACGGGAAGCAACAGATTTTTCTAAATGTGGTCTCAATTATCTTAAGATCCACTGAGAACCACGAAATACACCATGTGTGTCACTTCTATTCACCAATGTGCAGACAACAGTGGAGTATGAACTTGTTTGTGTACTCACGTGCTTCCTCTCAGCTTTGAGGTCTTGGCTGTACTTCATCAGCTCTCCAAACACCTTGTGAGTCATCTCCTCCGCCACCACCTCCCTCTGGCCAGCATAGTCGTTGAGTTCGTTCAGTATGGAGTAGAAGGACAGACATGATGTGAACCTGCACAACAGACACACATTAAACAAGTGATTAGCACTGCACACAGACGCACCTGCAGTCATAGTGACGATTAAGAGAAACAGGGGCCTAAATGATACACGAACATCTAAAGTTAAATATCTGGATTCATTATGTGTTGTGTAAAATGTGATATTTAATTTCTTAGCTTTCACAGCGACTGTAATACGTGTAAATCTTCCAATTTAACATGTTCCTTTGCTAAAATTACCACTGTTATTTCCTTTTTCAGTTTTGCAGTAAAATTGAAACTGGCAACAAAATGTTATTCTCTCAGAACAGGTTGAAATAAAAAAAACACGAAAATATTTGCAAACAGAAACCCAGTGTCATTATTATTACAGTCAGACAGATATATAAAAATGTACTGTCTGGCAGGCTCTTCCCACTCTTAGTGTTCACACGTGTAAGCAGAAAGGAGTTCACTCACCTCGGCTCCTCATCTTTAGAGCGTTTTGGACAATATTTCTTCACCAAGTTCCTGATGGGAAAGAAAGACAGAAGCAGACAGAAGCTAAAAATACTGTCTGATATTTTAAGCCTGGTAGAGAGACATGTAAACAGAGAGGAGGCAGGCAGTCAGACAGGCACGCGTGCACACACACACACACACACACAGAAAGAGAGAGAGGATCTCAGTATTTTATTAAAGATGAATCAAAGATTTATACATCAAAGTCTCTGCCTGTTCCCTCCCTCAGGTTCCAACAATACAGAGAAACCCAGTACAGCAGCACGTTAATGATTTAACTGGATTGCAGAGAAATGCATGTGTGTGTGTATGAGAGTGTGTGAGAGTGTGTGTGTGAGAGAGTTTCCGCCCAATTTATTTTCTGAACTACATGTACTCTAAAAACGTGCACACGGCAACACACACACACACACACAGTTCTATCTTTGATCATTCTTCAGACCTACAGCAGCTGTGTGTGTGTGTGTGTGTGTGTGTGTGCGCGCCTCTCTCTCGCTCTCTCTCTCTGTGGTACATATTCTGAAGGGATTTCCCCTCTTTGAAGTCCCTCACCAACAACCACTGGGACTCCCCTGCTTTTTATTGAGAATTACTGCGTCTGTGCTTGTTGAGTCGTTTCAACAAGCGTTGCAGCATTGGATTAAAAACAAATAAATAAATAAATGACATCTCAGTCACCTAGAACTTAACTAAGTTTAATAACTGCTGTTATAGTCGAGATCATGCTACAGGATTCCAGCCTGAGAATGGTGCGACCTGACACACGTGTGGCGTCTGGAATGAAAACGAGCGCCCCTCTGTGTTGTGTCATGAAGGATGTATTTGGGGCGCTTCACAACGTCCCACACGAGACGACTAGCATGGCCCAGTTTCTTTGCCTTCTCACCCTTAGTTTGACAACCTCTATGATCAGTGTTTGTGACGTTGGCCCATAGTCGGCCATATCTCTCAGCCAAGACGACAAGAACGTCTAATCTGACCCAGTGACCAGATGTCTGTTGTGCAGATGTATTATGAAAAAATATAAATCAGATCAGGACTCAGTTCTAGGAGATGGCTGGTATTAAATTACTTGGATTTAAGGTAAAAAAAAAGCTTGATAGAGATATCACTGTGGGAGTAAGACAGAGTGCCAGTATATCTGACCATGTTAATTTGTTGCTGTGTGTGTGTGTGTGTGTGTACCGTAGCTGCTTGGCGTAGTTCTGCTCTATGTCCAGCCTCTCCTTGACAAACTTTGCGTAGCGCTCGAGAAAGTCGATCCCCCACTGAGTGTGTTTGTCCAGGTTATCAAACTGGTCCTGAAGGCAGTGAGGAAGGGGAGAGAAGACGAGAGATGAGTGCTTTTGATTCAGATGAAAGCCTCTTGAACTGGCAAAACAATGAAAAGCACAATTAAAACATATTTTGCATATAAATAACACACTGGAAAGGATTGAGAAGATAATGAAAAATCTTTTATCTTTCTGAAACGACTACATATCAACTCACACGTAACTGACATTACAAGGAGACAAAGTCAGGGTCAACACGAGGATCAAGTATTGCCACGAGGGAAAATTGGCTTCCCCGATACAGTCTGTGATCCAAATTATACACAAATGTCAAAAGATAAAGAAAAAGTGGAAATAAAAACAGTCCTCTCTCTACACTCTACACTGTTTCCTTCCCTCACAACTCCCTCCTTCATTAGACTTCATGATCAGCTGACGATTACAAGAAGAACCCAGTCTGAGTGACCTCTAAGTTTCAAGTTATTATTTCGATTCTAGTAATAACACATGTTCAACACAACATATGGTCTCATCACAATTTAGTGTGTCAGTTAAATGAATGTGTTGGGCACAGCATCAGGATTATTTATTTACTGCCTCATTTATTCATTGTTCAAGGCTTCAACAGCAAAGTTTCATGTAGAAATGGCTTTAGTTTCTGGCCCCCTTACCATGCCAAGTTACCATGTTTTTTTACTTTCTGCACTTTGTTTGACCTAATTAGTTCACTTCAGTGCACAATGTATTATCTTAATTTCTGGTTCATTTCAGAACAGCAACCTGCAGGAAATACAACTATTAGTGGTCACATGTTTGAGGACATTTGGACAGTAAATGGTACCAGCTCAGAACAACAACTCAACAGAACTCTCCAGCAATATTCAAGTTCATTCAGGGTAGGTTCACCACACTCAGACACACTTACACCTGGAGCCTGCACAGCACACACTGTCTTGTTGTGGGTCATTATAAAGTGCTTCGTTTAAAAGTACCACAATGATGGTAATAAGGAGGGGCCGGTGCTGCTCATTTGCTTCTTAACCCTGAATTCTCCGGCACGACTGGAGATCGAATCTGCATCTTTCCAGCCCACATACTGATCTTTAGGCTAAAACAGGAACTGATATAAAGCTGCAGAAAAGAAGTCCGCCAAGACAGGTTCCACTCCAGATAATCTACGGGGTTTCCCAGCTTTTATATATGAAACCAGCAAATGGATCTCAATCGACGTCCGCATTGTGACACGTGTTACATTAGTGGCTGTATGGCAACTTGAAGCGACACCTCGACTGCTTTTTACTACAGAAAGTACTCCGTTAACACAGGACAATCTGAAGGCGGAGATAAGCCGGTGGCCTATTATTCTTAACTGTGGTCACTGAAATCGTGATATCCATTAAGTGTGCTGCCCTAGCTACCGCTTTGTGTGCTCTGCCTTTCTCAGTGTGTGTCAACACAAACCGAGGCCCGGGCTGGAGCAAATAAGGGTCTCCAAGGGAAATATGAGACAGCTGACCTCCTTGTTTGTTCAGTCATCTTTTTTTGCTCGATCCCCAGTTACTATAGCTTTTGTTTCTGTGGCACTAATTGTTGTATTACATTCACATTATAGAATCCTTTATTAAACTCCAGCGTCAGATATTTGTAAAACATAGCCCAGACGATTTGAAATGGCGATACTGAAAACAACATCTGAAAGTAAACAAACCGTCTTGATGTGCGTCCATGTGTGTGTGGCAGAAAAATAAAAAAACAAGGGTGGATGAGATGGATGCAGATTTACATGTTGTTGCAAAACCATAGCTTACATGTACATTTCAAACAGGCAGTCAGCAGGACAGATGCTTCACTCTGATTGGTCTAACTGGTTAGGGCAAAGCTAAACAAAATATCCCCTCTTCCAACAAGAAATTGGCTAACATGAGCTCAATCTTAGGCTGAATGGAAGAAGTGAAACAAATTAGCAGTTTGACTATCTGACTGCACTTGATGTAAAGCTCTTATTTTGGAAGTCATTTTGGATAAAAGCGTCTGCTAAATGCCTAAATGTAATGTAACTATCAATCGGTTTTGACGTCCACCATAAGTGATTCACTGAAGCCTGTAACTAGGGGTCATATTTCCACCGTGATCTGGAGGAAAACATTTGACAGAAAACAAGAGAATGCCTGCAGCCATCAGCAAAAGAATGGGCTGACTAAACAACTACTGAGACAAACAAAAGGACCCCAGCAGTTAAACAAACCAGCGGCGAGGTGAAACGTGGCCTGGCACAGTAAACAGCATCCACTGGTCCCTGCCAGATCTCAGTGGTGCAAACAAGTGTCTAAGCATCTGTTTTAGTTCACACACGAAGATTGAGCCCAAAAAGACGCAGCCAAAATGTTAAACGGCAACAAAGATAATTATATACAAACATATCAGGATGGCTGTTTTTTTGTTGCCCGTCTGACTGCTTCTGGAAAATGCAAACAGGCCTGTCCACCTCCCTTTTAGCCAGTGTGTCTGTCTGTGGTTGCGTCAGCCTGTGACGGACGCTGTCTGTGAATAAGTAATAAGAGTATGAGCTCATCCTGTAGTTTGTGGCAAGCTGAGCACAGACCGGCTCACTGGGGAAATGACAACATCTTTGGGGCTCCGGGTCTCTCAGCTTTGCAGGAAAGGTGGGAGGAGGATTAAAATGACGAGGATGCTTTAAGAGTAGCTGACTGAATCTGCGCCTGCACTCAGTAACCTAAGTCAGACAGTCTGGTATCTCCTTCTGGCACTAAGGCCTCCCACTCCAGCATAACATCATGAGGCCAGCAGCTGCTAACTTGCTAATGATACAATAGCTGTCCAACAGATTCCTCTCTCAGTGCTAGGTTAGTGAAGCATGTGTACAACAGAGATCAAAATATCATCCTCAAAAAATCTGGTTTAGTCAAATTAGTCTGGTGCCAATATTTCTGTAGCTCTGTAAAAAAAAAAAGTTGCCAAAAACCAAATAATCTACATGAATTAATAAAGATAAACATAAAAAATAAAAGATTTCGATAATTATTCGAAATAGAAAAGGGCAATATAAACAGAGACTGATGGACCTGATATCAGCTGATGTATGATAGCGACGGAGAGGTGCTGCAATGGCAGCAGCAACACAACATCCTGTAACAATCACCACATAATCACAGGAAGGGATGCCTTCACAAACAAAACAAAAGACCAGACCCTCCTCACAGCATTTGGGTGGTTGTACTGAACAGAACTAAATATTTTAAATCTGCACGACAAAAGGTTTCAACTAAATAAATAAAAAATCATGACAAACCTGACATGGCAACACAAATAAAATACATAAATGATGACATGACATGCTACACGTTGTCTTGAAGACACCATACAAATTTAGTTAATATAACTGGACTCTAGTTTTGGCCATTACAGCTTATATCCATATGTTTTTCTGTCCACTTGTCACTGTGACCAGTGGAGAACAATATGTTTCCTTCCTGTGAACCCAAACCCAAAACTGGGTCACAGGTCTGCTGCTGCTGCTGCTGCTGCGTTTCCTCACTGCCCCGTTTTAATGAGCTTCGATCTCAGGGTGAGAGAATAAATTAGTAATTTCGCTTCCGGACAAGCAGAGCTGATGACAACCCTGTGGAAACAAGTCTTCTGCGCACCCCTGATAACCAATCAGACGGACTAGACAGCCCCTCCCGAGCCAATCAGGGAGCCAGACAGCCTGTGTGCATTCCATGGGAGAGGGGAGGTTAATTAGCATAGGAAATGCTGCTAAGACAAAAGACTAATTACACACTGTGGCATTCCAGAGCAGAGGGGGCGCGCTCACTCACACACAAACACACACTGTATCACCCAAACATGGCACAGACTGGGTGGGAAATGTCAACTTGTCTGAAACACTGGCATCACTCTGAAGACCCCCAGGCTCTGTCTGCACTGTGTGTGTTTATTGTGTCTATCTGTGTTCATCTTCCTCGAAAACAACCAGAAAAAGAAGATCTCTTCCAAGAATGTGATGGGGGAAAGGAGACTGTGTGTGTGTGTGTGTGTGTGTGTGTGTGTGTGTGTGTGTGTGTGTGTGTGTGTGTGTTGGAGGGTGAAGTGGGAGTGTTAGGAAGGAGCTGAGTGGCATTGGGAGAAGGATTTTGAGAGGGGAGGTAAAAATAACAAGAGGAACGCAGGAAGAAAATTGGACGGGAGAACAGGCTGCATCTGTGTGCTATAATCATTATTTTGGTCTAAGTCACACAGATTCCTTTATTAAATCACAATCTTAAAGCACTGCAGTGTTTAAATAAACTGATTTCACTAGAAAACAAACTAATACTTTAGATCATGCTAATTAATTACAATGTACTGGTGTTAGGGTTAGCTGATATCAAGCTGAAATGCCATACATACATTTTATATATATATTATAAAATCACAAAATCAAATAGAGGAATTTATAAAAGTTCTGCAAAATCAATAAAGAAATGTGTAATGAAAGAAAAAGACAGCATTGTTTGTTTTCGGACTGCTCAGCTATTTAAATACATAAATCAAAGTACTGTCTACGGCCCATTCCAACATCTCATCATCTCGTGTATCATGTAATGTAATGTCACCATCTCACTGTATACACACATTTTCATATCATAAACTCTTAGATATCAATCTATAAACATAGATTAAATTAAAATTAAATTAATAATTTAATAATTAAATTAAATACACACGTCGTTTTTTTCACTGTAACAGATTATAATGGAACTTTATCATTTTAAACAATTCAACAAAAGGTATTATTTGCAGGTTAGGTTTTTGGACTGTGGGTTGGACAAAAGCCATTTTAATTACAGTTGAAAGAGTTGAACTGTGAGTAGAGACCAAAGCACCATATTGCATGTATATATCTCTCACACACTCACACACTCTGGATTTGAACAGACTTGGATTTGCTTCCAAAAAGGTTGTTGTGCTGAAAAGTCTCCAATCGCCATCTATGGGCAAAACAGACAGGAGCACTGGCCCGCTGTTCACTTCGGGGGGGGGGGGGGGGGGGGGGGGGGG
>JAVQJL010101691.1:0-26030 GCA_036024295.1 Nannoperca obscura
TATATAAGCGAGCACTATCCAGCACGAGCATATCGGAGCAGAGCTAATAATGCACAGTTCACCTACCACAATCACACTCTATCCTGTCACGGAGAGCACGCGGGGGGGGAAAACAAATAAGACATGTCAACTCCACATTTTGTACAAAAAGAGTACAGGGAGACGTCGCTGCTTCAGTCGGAACCCAGCAGAAAAACTGGCTCCGATAATTTCCGCTTTCTTTCACTCTCTGAATGACAGGTCAAAAACACGACCTACCAATCGCAGTAATGTCACAACAGCGTCCAATGAGCTGAATGTGATTTATAACGGGAATAACTACTGGCAGTCTGTACGTATGACAGGCTTTCTACGCCAGTGTTTCTACAGCACTTTTGGTGTAGCATACGAAGGATGGGTTGTTTTGGTCCCCAAATCTTTGTTTTCTTTGGTCTCTGTTATGGGGTTAAGTAAAACTGGCAGCAGAAAAAATCATTACTTTTTAAAGCAGAGATTTAGCCAATTTTGATAATAGTGCTCGTTGTGTAGTTAACGTGAAACGCACATTTTTGTGCACTGGTTAGAATCATGTCAATGTTTCCTAGTAGTTAAACTAAATCATGTAGTCAGTCAAAACAACATAAACTAGAGGACCAATGTCTAATGAGCTACTAACTCGTCTTATTTTTGACCTAACCATTTACCAAATAAATAACCTTATCGAAGACGATATTAAAAATGAGTTGGCTAGCTGTTACTTTAACACTATGTTAGGTTAGGTTTTATTTTACAGATACATTTGATGTGTGTGATCATCAAAATGTCAGATGACCTACTAACTTACCACCAAGAAAATAAACAAGAGTAGTTATTACTCATGAGACATAACGTTATAAAAACTGTAGCTAATTACTTGTAGCACACCTAATGTAAGTGGAGTCGAGTTAGTCACTAACGTTATAGCGTTAACGTTATATCAAAGACATGACAACTTGGGTGTTTCGTGTTGTTCCAGTTAATAGTCATGGCCCATGCAGCGGTAACTAGTTACTGATTTCGGATTAGTGTTAGCTATAACGTAAAGCAATGTTCTTACAAGCTAGCGTTAGCTCGCTAGCTATCGTTGGAGGGTTTACCTTCCGTTGATGTCAACGGGGAGCGTCAAGTCGTCCCCCACGACGGAATCCATGATAGCGGTTGAGTTAGTTTTTCTTTTCTCCACGATAATAAAGCATTTTACTGACTAGACGTGGCGTTAACTTCGAAAAGCGGGACGGAATTCAAAATAGTCCAGGCTACCGCCATCATGATATAGTAAACGTCACCATTGTGCACGTTGGAAACTGGTGATGCCTTCAGGCTCTGTAGGTAAGATTTGAATTTACGGTTGAAACTTCACAGTAGATGCCATAAAAAGATCAATATGACGACGTAAAGTTACAACAACATAGACTATGTGCTGTGATTACTTTAAGCCCCATCTCAGTATTTGTTCACAATGATACTTAATTGCAAGTTTATTGTATTGGCTTAAAACTAAATAAATTTCGAGCAATAGAAAGGCAGCATAATACAGGGTGGATACTGGGACGAACCGATTGGCCAAAACAAACACTTTGGGGAGGTACAAATAGGCTCAAAAATAAAGACGCTTGCGGATGAAGAATGTGCTCTGTCGGTAGCAGTCAGTCAAGTTACCGCCTCTGACAGCACACTTTTAAGATAAAGTGACTGTTTTTAATTCACTGTGCCCAAGAATCAATATCTGCTTGACACCTAAAGATCACCACAGTCAGACAGAGGACATGTGGCATAATAAACAATACCTAAACTGGGAGAATAAATAAGGATAAATTGCTTACGAGAGGGACACCGATGTGTGCCATGTTTTTGTAATGCATCCGTAACACAATTTAAGTGAATAAGCAGGACAGAAACGGTGTCAAAGTTTACTTGTGTGTGTATGTGTGTCTGAAATATTCATCAAAGTTAATGCTTAAACATAATTTGTATGTGTGTGGTGCGTGTGATGGGTGTGTTCCATGGCGGCGCGGAATAATTAACATTTGCTCCAGTGGGCTAATTATAACATTTTGTGAGAATACAGTCTTTGGTAATGACTACAGTCTGGGTACATTCAGAAAACGGTTGAGACGTTTATAACTTCCTTGATGTGTATGGTGTAAACAGCTTATTCAGTCGCAGATGAAATGCATCACGACAACAATAGCGACATCAAGTGGTGTAACTCTTAATTTCAGCCAGAGTTTCACAATTAACAACTGCGATGTAAAATGGTAATTCTTTTATTGTAAGACATAAAACTATAGTGTGATACCATTGATAAAATGTAACCTTGCTGATAACGTTGTTATATGTTCTTCCCTCAGATGCAGCATGTGAGTCCTGTTTTAGCCCTCTGTCCCGTGTCTGTGTTTGTCGAATAAACACACAAACTCACGCAACACTGGTGTCCAAGGCAAGCACATCATCATGAACATCATTATAAGTTTCTGTGAAACACCCACCACTCCCTTTTCTCCTGTAATTTTCTAAACCAAAGCAGGATTACCAACTGAGCAATGTGGGCAACTGTCTGGGGCTCCAGACCGCAAGGGGCCCCAAAAGCCTCAGATTACTGCGTGTCAGTTGGTTTTGTTAATTTGATTAATTGCAAATTTGTTAGGGGATTTGCACAAATAAAGAAATAAAATATCAACTAAGGATGGTGCATGTGTATGAGTGGGTGTGTGTGAGCGTATGTGTCAAAGTGTGGTTATTAGTGGTTAAAGTATTATTTCAGCAAAAGACTACTGGTTGCACTGATCTAAATACACCTGGCAGACAGAGAAGTAGGTGTAGGGTTTGAAGGGGCCCAACAGTAAATGTTTGCCTCAGGGCCTTAACAGGTAAATCTGGCCATTGGCTCAAATCATCCTCAACTCCAACTCCACTTCTCCACTGTTTACAAAGTTGTTAAATGAATGTGCCATTTAATAGTTGTGTTAAAAAACCACTGGCCCTCATCGCATGTCTTTGAATCTGGTACCCATATCAAAGTGTGGCTCTTTGTGTAGAGACACTTGTGCCCTTTAAGTAAGCTTTCAGAATCATAACCATTGAGATCTTGAGTGAGCAAAAATGTGAAATACTGGTAGGTATGCAATTGTTGTTTGTACCTTTAGAAACGTAATATGATTGTAAACTATCATCTTAATAAATAGAATGAAGAGGTAGATCCTTGCATATTTCTTAATCTGTGTTCACATAGTTTATAAAGCTATTTTACAAATCAGATATTTGATTTGTTCCTGGGTATTCCAGGCGTCCAAATAGTGCAAAAGTAATAATCCACACACAAATTGAAAGTATTTATTGAACAAATGGACATTGAACAATGTATAAACAGGATGTTGGCACCAGAAATGGTGTTGTTTCAGAGTTTGATGACTTACTGTATTTGGCTGATATTTCCAAACAGGCTTTAGTTATAAAGGCAACAGAAAATCTTTTCTCCAAGTTACGTGTAAAAATGTGAGGTATTCTTAGCTCGTTTTAACGTCTACAACAGATTTACAAAAAGAAGAAACAATTTTCACATATTTGCATAATTCTTTAAAACACACGTTATAGTATAGCACAGAGTCCTGGTACAGTACATGGTTGATTATCATAGAGGAAAAACAACATAAAGCAAAATAACAAAAATTAAAAAAATAAAAGATAATTAACATCGCAATAAATTTGTTCTCTGGAGCCCCAAATTTACACATAAAAAAATCTATAAACTCCAAGACCAGTTGGGCAAACTGATATATAAAGTTGTCAGAAAGAGTAGTATTGCTTCAGCCAACGGAAATTTGCTCAGTAAACATTAACATTAAATAACATTAAATTAGCAAGAGGGGATCCACTGTATACAGCAAGGCTTGCACAATTATACACACGTGTGTCCAGCTACAAGAAGAAACTGTTTTATTTAATTAAAACTATCTCCACTAGTTGTGTTTCTAAAAAATATTACTTACAGCTGTGGGGGGCTTTGTACAGAGAAAAAATCTTAAAAAATAATTCAGAACCCTGTGATTTATACTGTATACAAAAGGAGAAATCTCTAAAATATTTTCAATCAAAATAAGCATCTCTGTAAAATGCAGCATTGAACAAAAACAGGTTTGAATAAAAATGGTTGACTATTAAGAAACTATGTAGTTTTGGATGGGATATTACCATTATAGTGCATTATGGAAGCTATGGCAATATATTATATGGACTATTTTTATTCATCTAAGCAAGCATGCACTATACACATCAGAATATTTGAGCAAAGTGGTGTAATTACAGCACTATGGTTAGCACCTTAGATAACTTACTTAGCACCATGCATTAGAGAGAGCATGGGATAAAAGATGAGGGTTTTGATTTAATTCATGGACCCTCTCTCCTCTCTCCTGTGGCTCAGTTCTCCTCTAAGGTACCTGTACCTGTAGTCTGTCTACTGTAAGTGGGGTATAAGAAGAGACTCCTGGTCCAATGTGGCACTCAGCAAATAAGAACTATTACCCTCCTTTCTTTTGTCATAAGTAAAGAAGAACTGATTTCACACTCCACAGTTGTAGAGAAGGTTATTAAACACTATTGAGAACTAGAGCTCCACACTCTGTTTCACTCTGACCTCTAATCCCCACAACCGCAGATATCCTCCCTAATCATCAGTGGCATCCGGTTCAATAATGTATAATAAAGTATAGCAATAAGTATTTAATGCACTCACTCTCCACATGGACGGCTTGTGTGCCTCAGTGTGTGGCTTCAGACATTATTACTGAGAGCTGACTGGGTGTCACTGGTTTTCCCGCATTAGGGAGGAAAACTAAAAGCCACGATTTCCCACCGGGAGCACTAGTAAATACGGATGTGATTTCTGCTCAATTTAAGTAAATGAGCCTGCCTCTGGATTACTTCACATAGGCAAGATCACAAGGAGATGAGCACCAAAGGCAAATAAAATGGCACCCCTGAAAAATCCTTCCACATAAGTTTAAAATATCAAATTATCTTCTCATTTTCTATTGCACTTGAAGATTATTTCTTTACATAATACATGTTTAAACGTTAATATTAAGCATACATATATATGTACATTTAACTGATCCCAATTACTTTTATTCTTCTCTTCTAACACAATTGAATTCCTGGTATACAGTATACAGATTGTATACAGTTAAAAAAATAAGTTACTATAATGTCCGCTGATTAACTTGGCCTTGGTCTCCCTTCACTAAGCAATGTTCCAGAGACATTGTGTGGCATAGAGCCTTTTTCTCCAAGCGGGCGTACATATGGAGATCCTTCTTGAAGAGCTTGGAGAAGCTTTTGCCATATGGAGAAGCTATTAGTGCAAGAACTCCCCTTCTCCTCCTCAGCTCTTCTTTGCCCCCCCAGCTCCCCGTGCTTCCTCCCTCTGTCTGCAGTCCAATGGGAGTGAAGCAGGATCTGTTTGGAGGGAGGCTTGTACTCGCTTGGATTGTTTTGCCATGGATTGGGGGAGACTGCTCCGACCTCCACGCCTGCATGGGTGATGATCCATCTCTCCATGCTCTGACTTACACTGCAGCACTCACAGGAGGCATACAGGACCTACTTCTAGGTGGTAATGTGAGCCGGGAGTAGTGTTGGGGAGGTTGTAGATGTCAACCACAGGGAGCAGGGTGGGGTCCAGGGAGTGGAACACAAAATGGGTCTGGTGCCAGCGGCCATCTCTTATCTGAAACCCAGATACACAAGACATTTTTTAGTACAAAAACATGAATGTTACAATTTGGGGAAACAAATATGAACGTTAAGAATAATGTCAATTTAAGGGCTCAAAGCCAGATGACATCACGTTGGTCCTACCCAGCAGGAATCTTCTATAACTTCTGGTTCAAGTTCTCCTCCCACCTCGAACACCTCCCCACTCCAGGCCTCGAATCTCACAGACCCCTGGGCATCTAGCTGATCTTCAGCTGACCTCCAAACTGAGATGTTCAGGCAGTGGATGATGATGTGCTGCACTGCCTCTGAGCTCAGCAAGTGCAAGAAGTTCATCTGGACACGACCAACACTGATTGCTGGCTGCTCAAACAGGCAGAACAAGCACAGAGTTAACAAGTCTGGTATGCACTCATGTGTGTAATATTTCCCATACTTTATATTTTATAAACTTGTAGACTTCTGTTGTCATTGGGTGTTATTCCGTCTTAAATACCTTACCTTGGATGCGGTTATTGGTTTTAGGCAAGTCTGTCCACCTCCTGTAAAGTTGCAGGAGACTTCTATTGTATCAGACGAGCAGCCCAGGTTCGGATCAATCCAATAACTGCCTGAAAATACAAACACATTTGGGATTAGTCTACTTAAACATCAAATTGCTCTCTGTCTCTTTCATCAACACAACACACCCTCACCATCGTTTAACTTCTGTTCACAGCTGTGCAGGTCCCTACAGATGCGGGCGGGGTTGTCCCGAGTGCCCAGTGGGTTCTTCAGGCTCTGGATCAGGTTACTGAGGTAGTGGAGGGTCTTAAAGATCTCTGCGCCCTGGTCCAGCATCGGCAGGTCCATCACTGGCTTATTCTGGAGGGCAGACAAAAAAATTTGCCTGTGCAGTTTGCAACACATTAAAATACACCACAATACAGAAAAATGCTGACGTCATACTCCACTAACCTCAGTCCTGAGTGGAGTGTGTGAATCCATTAACAAAAGGCCGTCTTCTTTCTGTAGCGAAATAACAAAATCTTATTTCATCAGTGTCATTGTATCTTTCTGCATAACACATTACAGTATATTTGAACTGCTTTAAGCCTTATTGGATGTAATGAAAACAGCAAACATAACATGACTTACAAATGATAGAGGGATGCTCAGGGGACCCTAAAGGGAAGAAAAGGAGCTATTCAGACAATGAATCATGCAACTTGAATATGACATTATGTTTGTTTGACTTTTTGCTTAAACCTGTAAAGCTGGAAAACTTACTGGAAGTCCAGGGGGTCCACGAGGTCCAGGAGATCCCTAACAAAGAAGAAAAACACACATGCTGGATGAGGTAATATGTTGTCACTGAAGTATTCATAGAAACTCCAAATGCTGTGTAACAACAGAAAAAGACACACTCTGCAAACATACCCTTGGGCCTTGCAATCCCTGTTCAGAGAGAGAAAAGACATATTTTAAGCCTGAATATTGTCATCAAATCTGCTTTTGATACATCAGATAATGTAAACAAAGTGTAAATAAACTCAAAAGAATAGACGCAGTAAGAAGTGAAGAAGACTCACAGTCTCTCCGTGATTGCCCTTCTCTCCTCTAGGACCCTGTAAAGAGATGCATGATGCACACAGTCAGTTGTCTGTAGAATATCAGCAGAGACAAATGTTAAAGCTTATCTCAATCTGTATAATACATACTGTGCTTCCACTGGGACCAATAATTCCTATAGGGCCCGCAACTCCTCCTCTGCCCTGATGGAGAGAAGCAGTTGAGAAATGAATAAAATAAGAGCTTCAGTGCATTTCATCAGTGTAATCTAGATCATTGGTTTACTTACCATTGTGCCCTGTGGCCCCTTTGGTCCCTGTATGCCCTTTGGCCCAAAGTCGCCTGGAGACCCCTGAAAACAGAAGTGATAAAAATTCATTCACACTCATGACCCACTCTGTACACCTGTTGAAAACACACCAACTCCTACTGTATCTCTAACTATGTCTACGTCTCATCATGGAACATCTGACAGCCACTAACTGTTTCCAGATTGAAGACAGTGTTTCCAGCTGCCCTAACAGATCTTGGCTTGGGGTAATGTTCTGTATAGTGCTTTCAGAACAGAGTTTTCTTCACTGCCACTCAACCACACACAGTTGGAATGTGTTTATGGTGCATGATGGAAACTTTGCTTCACACTTGCAGTTTGTGTTATTGTTTAAAACCATACAACATTACACACAAGCACACATGGAGCAACACAAACAGGTCATGGGGAGGACGTGAGGAGAACATTTGAAAGACTTGTGGACAATGTGCTGAAGCAGTGTGTGTTTGGTGAGGAACATACCCTTGGTCCAAAGACTCCCAGAATTCCTGGAAATCCATGTTCCCCTGTATCACCCTGAACAAGAATTTAGTCAACAATAAGAAAGACAGAATCTCCAAAAAGAGAATGTCAGCAAATCATATCATTTAAAGTCACTGCCTATTTTACATATGTTTATGTGTATGTATCTCTGGCTGACACTCACAGGTTGTCCTTTTGGTCCTTGGTCACCCTGTGACCCAGGCAGTCCCATTCCACCTCTGAAACCTCTTTTGCCTGGAGGTCCATTCTGGCCTCGAAGACCCGGCTCACCCTGGACGCACAATTAGATGATCAAATGACTGTGTGTATCACTTACAGGAAGATAAATAATTATTTCTGCAATCATTTGATAATTAAGGCCATCATACAAATATAACCCCCAGCACAGCAGCACATTATGTCTATCTTGATCACTTAGTAGAATTTCATTACAGTTATTAATACTTGTAACTTACCTTTGGTCCAATGCCCCCCTGATCTCCCGGGAGTCCTGGAACGCCGGTTTTACCACGTGAGCCAGCTTTGCCAGGAAGACCAGCCTCCCCATCATCACCATGCTCTCCCTAGATACACATCATGAAAGCAAGATGAATGAGAACCATCCCTAACACAAACACACAAACACACAAACTTATGTCCTGCTAGAACTGGGTCCAATTTAAATTTTTTAAATTTCACATTCATGCATTCCTGCTCTGCAGAGGATAAGACCTTCCATTTTGGGTGCTCTTTAAGCTTCATTCACCAATCTCAGTACAAATGTCAACACTAGACTCTTATTATTTAATAGAGAACCATTAAATTGGCTGATAACATTCGTGGTTCCAAGGGAATTAACCATTTAGAGCTTCATGACCCCGTCTACTTTCTTCTGGCATGTTAGCAAAGCGATAGATAAAACTAAATATGGTTAATGAACAATAGACTTCGCTGTTTGTCTCACCGGCATGCCTTTACTGCCATCCTTTCCTGGGACTCCGTCCGCTCCGGGCACACCCTCCAGTCCCTCTCGGCCCACCACACCTCTGGGACCAGAAAGACCACCCCCACCCTGAGGAGAAGAGAGGGCTTATCAGAAAACTAGACCAAGCATTGACAGTGTGCGATACTGGCTTCTTTTTCATGTCTTTACTTGAGTTAATTAGCACAATCAGTTATCCCGTCTAGATTCATCTATTTATGACTTTTGTTTGTGCCTCATTTCCAAGTATTCTAGTCATGAATACACATTTTAAAAGGCTGAGAGGATACAAAACATTTGTACTTTGTAATGAAATAGTGTAAGTCACTGAAGCAGGTGTGGATTTATGGATAATGAATGACTTACCTCTGGTCCTCTGGTTCCTTTTTGTCCTGACTGACCCCTTTTGCCTTTCTGACCCTTAAGAGAGGGAAAATGTTTTAAAGTTGAAATAAGATTATAATGGATTATTATTGTCCCACATCTGCTAGTCATTGTTTGCTAACTTTCCCACTTTGCCAGAGACCTCCTGGTGTTTTTGCAACATCTAGATTAGAAATATGTCAAATAATGTCCTTTCACCTGAGATGATTACTCAGGCACTGAACTTACACCATATAAAAGCTTGAATATACTATATCCAAAGCGCTCCAGGAATGCAAGACAGACAATAAATAGGACTTCAAATCAAACTATAACTCTTCAAACATGCACGCAGAGGTCGAGTCACCCTCTACTACACAGCAAACACACAAAATGCTTTTGTTTTAACATCCTTACTTGATCTCCTTTGGCCCCTTTGGGTCCTTGTGTTCCACGAGGTCCAGGCTGTCCCTAAAATTGCCAGTTATGTTAATGAAAGCATATAAAGGCGACCTGTGTGAGCTGGTTGTTGGTGACAGAACCATGTGTGAAAATCACAAATTTCAACACTCACAGGTTGTCCAGGTGCTCCGGACCTGCCTCTCTGTCCATCCACACCAACTTGACCCTGAGAAAGAGTAACAGAATATAAACCTCATAAACTCAAATATCCAAATCAGTCATTTCAGAATCACCTGAAGTAAGGATACGTACTTTGTAACCCGGATCTCCTGGTTCCCCTCTCTCTCCTCTGTCACCTAGGGGACCCTGGTAAAACAAGAAATATATCAGTAAACTGCAAATAATGTGATTTCTGCCACCTTATAGCAGACAAACAGCAGAAGGAGGGAGAAAAGTAAGTCAGGTGTGACTTACTATGTCACCTGGAGGACCAGGAGGACCCTCTACCTTCCCATCATCTCCCTGTTCGCCCTGCAGATGAAAATCAGAACAATGATGTTAGATGTTTTATTTAAAATACACACATTCCTAAAGTTTCAGTACACTTTATCTAGCTTTTGAAACATCTCATTAAATATTACATATGTTGAAACGTTTACTTAGTATACTCCTTCTTTTAGATGACTATGTGTGACAGCAAACATCTCACAACCTCTCCATGTGTGTAAAATCAGTGTCATCTTAGATGAAGGCACTGAGGCATTAAAACAAGGCTGATCAGTACAAGCTGCTTACTGAGAGAGGTGCATTGTGGGATGCTTGTTTCATAGCTCAATGAAAAACATTTGGTGTTATTGATCCACTTTTAACTGATTTGTGGCCAATCCAAGCCGGCGCTGGGAACAGACTGATTTACTGAAGATAAGGAGGAAGAATAAGAGATCAGTGTTACACATAAAGTGAACGAGGTGTACCTTTTCACCTTTTGGTCCTGAAGACCCCATGGGGCCCTGTGATCCCTGATGGCCCTGCAAAGACAGACACAAGAAATTATGTTACGTGAAATGATACACCAAATGCAAATAACTATATAACTTGTTTAATGTTTAGGTCCATCGGCAGGCAAACACTTATTTACCTCATAACCTGCAAGACCAGGTTCCCCCTGTTGACCCATTCGACCAGGAGCCCCCTAAAGAGAACAAATGTTGTGTCACTCTACATAATTTAGAATGTTACATAGTGTTCAAACTTATCATATAACTGGTTGTGATTTAAAAAACGTGTGGTTAATATCTAAATCATTACTGTTCCACTTTACCACGTGTCCAATGGTTCCTCTGGACCCCTTCTGCCCAACAAAACCTGGTGGTCCAGTCTTCCCCACAGTCCCAGTCTCCCCAAGGTGACCTTGATGACCTTTGGCACCCTAGACATACACAAAGGATAAGTTACAAAATCGCTGACCACACCGCATTTCTATGTCAATGCCAGAGAATCCTTTTGGTTTCCGAAGGATTAAACCGCAGTCAGAGATTATTTGATGTTTATACCTTTAACCCTGGTTTGCCTCTTTCCCCAATTTTGCCAGGTTTGCCTTCTGGACCCTTCAGAGAGAAAACAAAACAGCTTAATGTGGGGTTTGAGAGTCTGTGAAAGTCAGCTTGCAATTAATGGTTATGTCTCAATTTAACCAGAAAGACAGAGCACTTACTCTGACGCCAGTGAGTCCCGGACTTCCATGTGGGCCCTCCTTTCCCTTTAGCCCAGTTTCACCTTTTTCTCCTGTGTCACCCTCCTGACCCATGTCGCCCTTTTCACCCTGAGAATATGAACCAAAAAATATGACTCTATTTACGTTTCTTCACTTAAAGCATGCAAAAAAGACAGAATAGGATCAGTAGTGAAGTATAGGGCAGCATTTTGAAGTTAGTGTCTCCACATCCTAATAATAAGACAATTTGGGAGAAACACGTCACCTTGGCTCCATCGGGACCAGCTAGACCACCTTCTCCCTCTAGGCCTGACTCTCCCTGTTATCACACATACAGACAAATATACAAAGGTTAATGAAATGAACAGCTCCACATGGTAAATGCAAAATATTTGATAGTTCAATGCTGATAAATGTACCCGCTGTCCTATTAGTCCCTGCTCTCCGATGTTCCCAGCAGGTCCAATGGCCCCCTGACACACACAGACACAGATACTCACACGTGCATCAGGGCACAGGCAATATTCTTTCTGTCTTTCTTGTGTATTTGTTTGATATTAATCAGTGTAGTTTGATCAAATTAGGCATGCACTGGCGCAACAGTATATCGTCTCACCTTCTCCCCTGGCTCGCCTGGCAGGCCTGGTTCCCCCACCTTGCCTGGAGGACCCTTTACAAACACGTAAAGGATAGAGAAATTCAAATGTTGATGAATGATTTTGGACAAAAACTGAGGGTTAATGACTCTTTGGCATAAGATGTGAACAATATGTTGAGGGTGCGTTCCATTACGTATTGTCATGAGAGAGGGGAGAGAGAAAAAGAGAAAGAGAATACCTTTGTAATGGGGGTTAATTAGTTTAATTGGACAGATTTCTTCAATCAGAGAGCATTATGGATTCACTGGTGTAGGGTGAACAACACATGTCACATATTTAATCATTTAGTCTTCACCATACCCCTTGTGTGTGCGGAAGAACACCAAGGACCTTATCCATGTGGTATATGCATGCGTGCAGATGCCTAAGTGTGTGTGTGAGTGTGTTTGAAAGAAAAAATCTCTCACCATTTGACCGACTTCTCCTAACAGTCCCACAGTCCCTAGTGGCCCAGGTGGTCCCTATAGATGACAACACAAATACTTGAATGACAATCACACCAAAAACCAATGGAGAACATTTCACGATAATCAACATCAGATCTCAGTTAATAAGCACAAAAAAAGGAGATCTCTGGCTGAAGATGAGCCAGCGGCAGATACATCAGTAAACCATCTGTACGCAGTTTGGCTCTGAACGGAATAAGTGTGTTACTAATTATGCTTCTAAAACATTGACGCTTTGCCATAAATACTTCTTAATCTCAGCATATGAATAACGTTTGCTCCCTGGTTGACTTGCATCCAGTCCAAACAATAGCAATTGCATAACTGAAGTCACCTGTGTGGTCTGTAATTCATATTGCTGGTTATGAGCCCAAAGAAAGTTTAGCGGGGCTCAGAAGTGTATTGCCTATCAGTAAGAAGCAGCTGTGCGGCACAAGGGAGGCAACAATGGAGAATGATTAGAAGGGAAAAAGGTTATTTGGAACAATGTATCTGAGGGAGGATTCATATTTATAGATGGTTGCTGAGAAACTCCACTTTGTCCTCCTACTGTGATTAAATTATTCAAAAGTAATCACAATAGCTTGTCTAAACCCAAACTACGTTTTCAACACACTCTTAAAAACTCATATTCTATAGCTTGTAGTTGGCATGATCATGCAATTGTTTATTACCTACTAAAATGCGAATTACACCTTTACAAATGACATATTCAGTCTCTCACATAATATTTGTCTTTACTATTGTAGCTGTATGTAAACTGCATTCAACTGCCTGAGTGTCCCCTTCAGATAGTAACGGCAGTAATAGGAAACAGGAGAATAAAAAAAGGGAATGGGTGCGTGTTATCTTTAATGTTGATGAGCTAAAATCAGTGTGCATGCAAACTGACACCTTTTTAAATCTGTCTTTTCCTGTTTTGCCGCTTTTAGTGCCAAAAAAATGAAACCACAAGAACAGCCAATCTTTTACGGGAAATGTTTTATCCATCACGGCAATAGTCACATAGTTCAATAGTCACAAGTTCAGCAATTTAGCACTTCTGTCTATAATCTGTTTCTTTTTCAAAAACCAATCTACTCACTTAGTCACCCAGCATACTTGCAGTTCACTCCCCTGCCACTACAGAACAGATTTGTGAAGCATGAGAGCATTCTCTGGCTGCTCTGGAGGAAATATTTAATACAGGCGAATATATTCTTAATAATTACTCATATTTGACTCATAAACTTCTTCCTAGCTGTGTTATTTTGGCGCTAACAGGTCTGGGCAGAGAGGACCAGGGTGCTGCTTGTTGCCAAAGAAACGCTAATAAAACTGGCAAGTATGATTATGAAAAAGGGAGAGGAAAAGTTCGATGAGCTAAAGTAAGAATACAGCAAAAGACTGGGCCTCAGCAAAGAAGAAAACAGAAGGAGAGAGAAAGGGAAAGAGACTGAGGCAGATGGAGGCATCAAGATATGTCAGGGGGTGTAAAGATGCAAAGAAGATGAGGAAACGGGAGAGAGATATATGAAAGGATGGAGAGAGGGTTGGAGGGTCATACCGGCTCGCCTGCTATTCCCTTGTCCCCTGGAGGTCCTGAGGGCCCTTGGATACCCTGGAGACAGATATATGCACATGCTCACACATCATGGCACATTCAAGAAACACTACATGCATGTATAGTTGCATTCAACAGATACAGTACATGTTAGGCATTTAAAAGATTCCAATATACATTTAAACAACAACAGCATTTACATACGGTATACAGTATGCAGAATATCAAGCTTGTTGGTTTGGGGTCCATGTGTGCATTTAAGTCTTTTAAGAGAATGATGAACTCACAGGAAAACCTTTAGGCCCAGTTTCCCCCGTCTCTCCGATCTTCCCCTGTAGAGACATGACAAAAGGAATAATATGTAAGACCGGATCAATTAAATCAAGGTTCATTAGCACATGATCTATGATGCCCCCAAAATGTCAGACTTCAATACTGTACTTGACAAAGAAAGTATGTTAACATATAAGGCCAGATTTAGCTTATTCTGCATCTAAAGACATGTCATTTATGTAATAATTATAATACATAAAAACGATATTTGACCATCATACAACATGAAAGGAAGGGGGAAAGAGAAAAACGTACACTCCCACAGAGCAATGGCAAGTGCACTTACATATACTGTAAAAGCTTCCTTTTCTCTTGTTTTTGTCTTTCACTGTTAATGTTTTAATTTTAATGTATTGACCACTACTACATTAGATTTACAAACCTTTCTATACATAAAGAGCTCAATAAATATTCTCACAACCCACCAACGAGCCATGCAAAAAAACCTTTGCCTTCAGCTGTCATGTATGTACATCTGGCCCACAGTGTACAAACAGTTTTCTTCTCAAGAGTAATATGTTGTTTCTGACTGTGGGCCTCCACGATGCAGGTATCATCACGTTCATCTAAATCTTTTTGATGCGTCGCCTCTCCAGAGGAACATAAGCACCAAAAAAATATATGAGAGGAAGGAGTGGAAAAGTACCCCAGTGCTTTACCTGTGGTCCAGGGAAACCTATTTTTCCTGGAGGACCGTCAAGACCCTGTGGAGAGAGGGAAGGATGAGAGATGTGTCACTTTATTGTATATTTCCTGCCTCCTGAGTGCAGGGAGACGATTTTTGCTATTTTTGGTGCACAAGATCTATTTTCCCTCTAAAGAATCTATCATGTATGCAGGGGGATATATGCAGTTCTTACACTTTGAAATGCTATTTTATGGCCATTACTTCTGCGTCTGCTTTGTAAATGTTTCCAGTTTTACATAACAACAAGGGAATTCTAATGTCGGGCCTAAATGGACACAATCAAGTTAGATTTCTTACCGCCTTGCCCTCTAACCCCAACTCTCCTGTTGGACCGTCGGGCCCTATCGCTCCCTGAAACAAAAGACAGCTGTCACTTCACCAATAGAGGTCACTGTAACACAGCCAGATAGCCAACAACATGCTGTAAATAAACATATCAGTATAGTGCATTGATGCCAGAAATACCCCCATGTCAGTGCGAGGGTCAATGTGCATCTGTACTTTTCAGGGTAAATAAGGAAGTATGTTATGTATAAGTGTGTGTCTGTGTGTGTGTGTGTGTGTGTGTGTGTGTGTGTGTAAAACTGAGTGTGTGCACATGTGAGGGACAGTGTAGAAACAGCTACAGGCCTAGCTATAGGGTGTCACACATGGCAGTGAAAGTTACTGGTCTATGACTGTTGACTGTATCACTGATTATTTTAATACCAGAATCAGAGCCCAAAGTCTGGGCACACACGGATACACACTGTTCACACCATCAGAACAGTCAGACTGTTTAGATTACATGGGCACAGCTGTCAAACATAATCAATCTAAAGTGCTTAAAGGACTACTAGTCCACTGAGCAGTGATAATAAATGGGAGCCAGGCAGTGGACCAGTGGAGTCCATCTGCTCTGCACCTGCCCCAGCACAACATTTCTCATTTATACTGTGGAATATGCTCAATAGCTGTTAATGTGATACTATATAGGTCAGTGTTAGCTACCAGTGATTATAATTAACAAGTGGTAAACTGCGATTTTCTCAGCATCATAAAAGCAAGTATAACATGACATAGCCACACGGGAGTGTGAGTGGCTGATGACTGAGCACAGTGGGAGTTTGGCCCATGGAGAACGCCGCTAGCTGAAGTGCTATAAGCCTATTATACATGGAGCTGGATAAGCAGTGCTCATTAACATTCCTGTCTGGGGTACCTGCTACCCACTGCTTGCGTTTACATAGCCGGATCAGCCGATATGTAGGGAAAATATTTCACCCTATCAGACCCCCACAAAAACACCTTCACTCAAATATTATGCTTCAAAGTAAATTAATTACACTGAGTTACACTGATTTGCAACACGTGCATCTGACCCTTTTCAAACAAAGGCAGAAAAGGAACACCAGGAGCACGATTTCAAACCAATCAAAAACATCTATTTGAACTGGCTCAATAAAAACCACTGAAGGCCGGGAGGGATGGATGATGAGATTAATGTGCTCTTCAATATGGAAAACATTAGCTGAGGATTTGCAGGTCAGACGTCATGAGGAGTTATTAGATACAAAGCATGATTAGTCAGATCGGTGATTCCTCGTGGCTGACATCCACGAATTTGAGACCGCAAGTTCAAATAAGCTTTATACATGCAAACAAAAGATAAACACAGGACAAACAGAGAGATGCTAGTGATACTAGCTTCCTGGTTTATCTGAATCCACAATATTTCCATGGTAGAAAACAGTCCAATGTTTCTGAGAGTGAGCCCAGATGTTACAATGCTGTCAACATTTAGGCCTTGGGCCTCAAGCCAAGCAGCTAACATCTAGACATATGGTGTTGAGGGCTGTGTAAACGTTGCATAAGGTGTCATTTAGCAATAAGATGTTTTACTCAGAATTGAAATCAGCCTATGAATGACGTATCTCTTCATGTTGGACTTAACCTTTATTTAATAGTGTTTTTACAGACATTTTACTGAGTGGATTAACGTCTCATAAATGATGAATAGAAGAGAAACTTTAACTCTAAAAGCTGTGTTACATTTGTTGTGGAGACAGAGCTTGTGTGTGGTTGGGGTGTGGGGGTGAGACTTTGAGGGTGAGTTTGTGGTTGCACACATTATGTCTGCGAGAGAACCACCTCCAAATGTTCTGACTTCCTGCACTCGGGTTTCGAAGCTTGGACTACCCAATATAAGTCATGAAGCAGCAGGCAGATTTACTGGCACTGGAAGCTTCTGACATTAGTATTAACTGAAAACACAGCTTGAGACAGGAGAGTCTGTCCAGGCCAACCGCAGTGAAGCCCGCCTCCTATGGATGCCTCAGATAGAGAGGCTCAACACTATTTCATCCCACTTTCCAGCTGGCTCGGTATACCACAGCGATAAAAAGCATATTTTAAAAACCTTTGAAAACTCCACCAGAAAGAAAATAAAGGACAGAGGATGTTACTATATCGCTAGGAGAAGCTGAGGTGTGACACCTTCAAGCAAATCTGAACCCAGAAACATAACGTTTATTGTGCTCTGCAAGAATGCCATAGTTATAGCCATCATCGTTTGTTCAAAATTCATTTTTGTCATTGATTATTGCCACTACATTCTCTTCTACTTTTTTTCTTTATTTCCGTCATGTTGTTCCAAACATTACTTATAGGGTCTAAAATGTCTGTTGGTGGTATTTATTCAGCCAGCTGTTATCCACTTATTATAGTTATTATAATGTCTGCCATAACTTCTCATTATGCATCACGTTGTGTTGGTGTTTTTGGTGAGATGCTAATGTAAAACCCCCTGTCCACTGGAGGCTTTCAGACATTACATGTCTCAGTCAGGTGTACACTCTTGTGATGTGATGACAAATGACCAAAAAAACATTTCCATAGATAATTCTAAAAAGGTTACATTTTCTTTTGGGTTTTTGTGAATGATGTTATATAAGTTTCAAACCTTTTACTATGACCCAGTATGATTGAAAAACCTCTTTGAATCCTCCCATAAAAGTTGTTTCCCCAGTTTACTAAATCTATCTGCAAAGCAACCTCCAGAATAGCCACAAAAGCCAGGTTATATTTTCCAAGACACATGTCATGTAGCTGGATTGACAGCGGTGTCGTCCCTATAACTACCAGTCATTGTTTCATTTATATGGAATAAAACATTTAAAAAGGTGGTTATAATGGTTATAATGAGCCCTGGATTCTGAAAAGGATGCAACAGACTTGTGCTTTGACTCTGAACCCGAGACTGTGTTATGCAAGCAGCCATGTCCATTAAACACACGTGACCTTAGTTCAAAAGCAGTTCCATATCACTTCATTATGTTCACCCACTAAAGTTTTTGTGCAGTGGCACATGCCTCTCTCACACACACACACACACACACACACACACACACACACACACACACACACACACACACACAAACATAGCAAAGTGATGTATCTACACTCTTTTGAAAAGTTTACAATCTGTTCTTAAGCCTGGTAGCTATGATGCGCTGACTGCACAACACCAGTCAACAACTAAGCTTCAAAAAAAAGAAGAAGTGGGAAACTTCAAACTTACCCGTAAGCCTTTGGGTCCTCTGGTACCGGCTGGCCCAGACGCTCCAGGAGGTCCCTGACGAACAAAGGAAAAGAGGATGAAGGAAAAAGGGGAAAGAGAGATAAAACAAAGGTTTACACTGACAGAGCACAGAGCCCCCTTGGTTGTTGACCCTGGGGGGGGAGGGAGGGGGGGGGGGGCAGCCTGACCTCAGGAGCACAGTATGGGGTTTGTTGTTAGATCTGTCACTCACACCAATTAAAGGGCGTGCTCTGGAATCTTGTCCCGCTGCACCCCAGAGCCTCGTATTTATGTTTGTTTTGGTGGCTCAGTGGCCCCCACCTTCAACCAATGCTCGGCCCTCACTCTGTCAAACCTGGCTGTGGCAAGGACACAGCCAGGGGAAATGAAGGGCAGAGGCAGCTTCTAATTGGTTATAGGTGTTGGGCCTTTGACTGACAGGACGGTAATGCAGGTTCAGCAGGAGGCTGCCAGCTCTCATCATGCTCAGAGAAGCCTTTGCTGCAGACTGCAGACATTAACACTACATACTACTATTATATACAACCACTAAAAAGACATTGTACACAAAATCAAATTCATCTTTGTTCATCTGTCATTCTTTTAGCTATTAATGTTTGTTAGTGTTCTCAGACAAAACACATTGCTCATTCACTGTACACTATCATCTGCAAAAATGTATCAAGTGAAAAGAAGGGAGAAGCTGCAACATTTGAAAAGAGTGGTGACTTACTGGTCTTCCTAGTGGTCCTGTAGGCCCGGTCTCACCTGGTGTCCCTGGGTGACCCTATAATATGTACACACACACACACACACACACACACACACACACACACACACACACACACACACACACACACAGCACAAGTTACAAAAAAATCATACAATGATACACAATTGGAGTAAGGATTTGGAAACAATAATGACATAAAGGAGAATTTATTTGCAACAAATTGGTCACGCACATGCAAACGCACACTAGCATAAACCAGAAAGTACAAATATACATCTGCAGAAGCGCTCTGCACACTGAAAACTGTGTCTACCGTAACAATAAGAGACAATGGGGAAAAGAGAAAAACAGACCGCGTGAGGAGATGATTTTATACCTGAAAACATACTGCTTTTGGCTGCTTTCCTTCTCCTTTACTGGACCCTGTTTTTTGGCCGGACCATTTGTGAAAGCATAACTATGTAATGGGGAGTATTTTCAGCCAGACCACTCAGATCAGCTGAGTGCAATAAAATCTATCCAATATGCAAACGTATGGCGCAGTAGGCAGCGCTGATCTCATGCCTCCACGGGGATAAATCATAAATGCCTGCAGTATGAGCTCTCTGTTAACAGCTATAGACGTCTGCTGGTCAGTTCCCTTCACTTTGTATGATGCAGTCTTTTCCAGAGGATCTGTTTTTGTTTTGCAGCTGAGAGAGCGGGACAACAGAGAACTTCTTTATAAGTGTGTGTGTGTGTGTGTGTGTGTGTGTGTGGGTAAGTCCTGAGAGAAAACTGGCTGTCAGCCAGCAGGAAACTTCTCTCTGTTTTAGCAAGAATGATGACTAAATTGTTATCCACTCCAACCAGTCATGCTGCATATATTAGGTGATCCACATCAGATAAAGACACCACATGACAGAG
Source organism: Nannoperca obscura (assembly GCA_036024295.1). NCBI lineage: Eukaryota > Metazoa > Chordata > Actinopteri > Centrarchiformes > Percichthyidae > Nannoperca > Nannoperca obscura. The sequence continues at coordinate 20,406 of JAVQJL010101691.1, forward strand.
AAGCCACTTGCTCTGTTTGAAAGAGCAAAATAGGCGTGCGATAGCCATAAAGTAAGGCCCATGAAACACAACACACAAAAGACCTTTGGTGGCTCTCAGGTGTCCTGCAGACTGACGACAAAATATGGTTTCTTTGTTTCTTTTGAGCAAATCCCAGTAGCATTTGGTGTTTCAGAATGAGAAGTCAGCACTTCCTGTAGCCATTAAATGCCGTCAAGGAGGTAAATCATTGGAAGTGATCGACTGGAACTCTTTCAACCTTTGTTTAAATCAATGTTACAACTTTTTCCAGCTAAAGGCCTCCTGCCAAGTATCAAACCACTGCTTAGAAAACATGACCCTAAGTCGTCCATGGGGTGATGTGCCTCCTTTCCCCTTCGGCATAGTCTTGCGGTATTGACCTAATCAAACACATCAGTCTATTCCCATGGGAATAACACACACAGTTTAGTTTTAGATCACCATTTCTTAGGATTTTCTTAATGACACTGCACCCAGAAAAACTTGCATAAGCAAAATATTTAAGCATTCTCAACTCTTTATCCAACTTAAATCCCTCCACTGTGCCTTGCTCATTATGTCTTACCGTTATTCCCTTTTCTCCAGGTGGTCCGGGAAGGCCCATCTCTCCTCGATCCCCCTAAACACACGAGCACAACATTTAGTCTTAAAGTCACATTGTGAGAACACGTAACAATACATTTACAAGAAAAAAATGAGTTATTTCACCTTCTCTCCTGCCAGTCCTGCCTCTCCCACAGGTCCGATGAAACCCACCAAGCCCTGAAATACAGAGACTCAATGTTGGATGGATGAATGCATAGACATTTGGAAAAATGGAAGTGGCTATGCTAGGGCTTCTTACTCTTTCTCCCATGGTTCCAACTGTTCCCATGACACCGGTCTCTCCCTGTAGAGACAAATATATTACTAGTCATTTGTCCACATTAATTAAATCAATATTTTGAGGATAAAAAAAAGAAATTGCAAGCATTGATTTTATTCACCTTAACTCCCTCTGGCCCAACCTTCCCAGGAAATCCTTTTCTGCCCATTCTACCCTGAAAAAGGACAAAGCAAAGAATAATTAATAGTGAGGTACAGACATACACTCGCCAGTTAATGCATCAATAACATTCATCACAAACTCTCAATGAATATAAAGGGTCTGTGTCCTATGAGATGACAGTTTGAAGAGAGATCTGGGAAGTAGTCTGCAGCTGTTGCAGCTCCCTGTACATGCTGCCGAAATGTGCAGTGGCATGTACAGGTAATGCTGACAGTACATTTTGGCAGTGAAAGTGTTCAATGACTGTAATGTTCCTCTTGCACAGACAATAATTCCCGGGGTTAAGAGGGGAGCTAAGTGCTTTTTTACCGGCAATAACTCCAGGTCACAAATGTCTAAGCCAAACTCCTAAAGACAGAGTGACTCAACAATTCCAAAGTTTTACTCCAGAAAGGTTGGCAGCTTTCATAATACAGTACAGGCTAACACTGTATTTCACTCAGAAGCACACAGTAAAAGCAGATTTTTGTAGTAACATGAAAATTAATATGAGCTGTCCAGGATTTGTGACTTCTTATCACCCGAATTAGATTTCTCTCTGCGACTGACCCCATTAACCAAAGAAAGAAAGAAATACTTTGAGAAGGAACAGAAATTGCAATAAGAGAGAGAAGACGAGAAGGTGCGGGAGATGATAAAAAAAAGGAAAGACAGAGGTAAAGGGAGGGTGTCATCCTGAGCAGAGCAGTGAAGCTAAAAGACAGCTGGAAGCTGAGGAGACGGAAGAGGTGGAGCAGTAGGAGGACCTGTGGCACCTGGCCAGAGATCAATCACAGCTCCTGAAGGAGTCATACACTGCTTCCCCTCAGATGGAGGAGTTGGAGAATGAGACGAGTGAGTGGATGGGAGACAGGGGGGAGTGTCGGGGAGGGGGCTAGAGTGAAAGAAAGCACAGGGGAACTGGAGGGAGGAAGAGGTAAAAGAACAGGTAGCATCTGGGATAATGGATAAATCTGGGATAAACATTTAAAAAAAGTTATAAATGTCTTGTTGAAAGCATGTCTATAATTGCAATGATCCATTTTCTATGTCATTCATTGAAACATGTGAAAAATTAAGTCAACAAATCTTATGTTTCTGCAGTGGCCTATTATCTTCTGGCACTTTATGGCAGCTATGAATCTCGCCACCTATAAACATGGTGATGGCAGTTATCACCCCCTGGTGGCCACGAATATGGATTGCATGCAGTCCGTCGTGGTGACAGCACTATCACCCCGGAGTGGACATAACAACCGCCATAAAACTACAAACCATACATATTCTCTCGAATGCAAACCATAGAAATGATCTACTTTATAACTTCAAATAAAATTCAGATTGACTCTCACTGTGGCTCAACAAACTTTGGAATTAAAATGAATCTATTAAATGTTACTACTGCAGAACTTCAATAAGCTAATATCATGCATCCAAAGCCTTTTCCGTTTAGATTCATGGTTCTAGTTATACAAAACTGTGAGTTTGTTCATTTGGATGCAAACAGATTTAGCTTCATACTGCAGTTGGGTTTCCACAGACTCAGTGATATTTCTATCCCTTGCTCTCTCTCTCTCTCTCTCTCTCTCTCTTTGATTTGTTTACCACAGACATTCAAAGAGTAGGGAATGAAACCACAACGATGCAGAAGGTTGATGGTTTGATTGTGCTGCACAGGATACAGATTAAACAAACATGCAAACTTACATGAGTGCACACACAGTCAAAAGCTACGTGAGTGTGTGCAGCCAGACTCATGTCTCTCCAGGACCAAACACCCATGAATGCTCACATGCTACAGGTAACAGTGATCTCTGTTATCAGCTCTCTCTATCAGCTCATTCCACCCGCCACACAACACCAGGTGTTTATCTAATAACTCACTTCGAGTCCTGTTGGGCCTGGTGGTCCGATCGGGCCCTCATCTCCCTGGAAACAGATGATATGGATCTTAGCATGAATTATGTTTGGGGACATAAAGCAACCCTCGGTAAAGAGAAGCCTTGTGCCATAAAACGTTTAACGCTTTGGGGTCGTTCTGATGTGGGTGTTGTCTGACAGTCTTACCTCCAAGCCAGGCACCCCTCGTGGCCCCGGTAAACCTCTGGCTCCTAGCTTTCCCTGGATGGGTAAAAAGCAGTCACATGAATGCTAACGTATAAAGCCTAATTTACACATATGTTTATAGCCATCAGTGGCTATATACTTCAACCTCAGCTGTATTTAGCATTTATATTTGTATATTTTTGTGTAAATATCAGCATGTTAGCATATTGGTGTTGTGTGTCTATGTAGAACCTCACAGAGCTGTTAGCATGGCTGTAGAGTCTTAGTCTTCTTCTGTTTTATGTTTTGAAACATCCGTTGATAGACTACTCAGCCGTTTTACTCGTTTTAAGATGTTTTACTCACCTTTGGTCCTTCAAGGCCATTCTCTCCCGGAGGTCCCATGTCACCAGGGAAACCCTGTCATGATCAGTTAAAAATATAAGTTTTCTATTGTCTGTCTGAAATACAGACACATACATCCAATGCAACAATTTAAATACAAACCTCGGGGCCTGGTGGTCCAGGTGCACCATCAGGGCCTCTCTCTCCCAGCTTGCCCTGTGACAAACGAGAACATGAGAAACGTCTTAAAGGAATAGTTTGGGAAATACGCTTTTTGGTTCTCTTGCTGAGAGTTAGATGAGAAGATTATTACCAGTTGCATATATGTTTATTCAATATAAGGCCACAGCTTATAGGGCTTTAGAGGTGCTGGTAGGTGGATTGTGTTACCTTCAGACAGAGCAAAGCAACATTTTTCACCTTCTCACCGCTGCAGCCTTATGTTAAATAGACAGATATGCAAGTGTTGTCGATCTTCTGATCTAATTCTTGGTAAGAAAGCAAAAAGTAATACATTCTCACTTTAGCATTTGAATGTATTTCTGCTCATTAAAGCCAGAGCTAACCTGTGGTCCTGGTTTCCCCTGGATGCCTGGTAACCCTGGGGCCCCTTGGATGCCCTGTCCAATACAAACACAACACATTAAAACTAAGACAAGCAAAGTCAGACAATATTCAGAAGTAAAAAACAGAACCCTGATTTATTTTCTAGGGGAACAGACATTAGACATGCATGCCTCTGCTCAGTATTTCTGATATCTCCTGGGACCACTCTGTTCTATGATGCTTAAAAGGCTAGATTTTGCTTACACACTCAGACAAATGAGGAGGGTTTGCATAAGAATTTCCACAAGCCGGACAGCACACATCTGGCTAAGTCATTTTGCAAAGGCACAGTTCTACAACAAAAGCTGTGTAACTCTGGATGTGTGTGTTGGAGGCAGCATGCAGGGCAGGGGCTGATGAGGAGAGAGATACCCATTTATAACATGTGTATCTGTGTTGAAGTGGTGATCTACCTTGTCTCCTTTGTACCCAATCTCCCCTTGCTCTCCGGGAATCCCAACTTCACCCTGACGCAGGAAGATGGAAGGTATGGACAGAAAGAAAGAAAGAGAAATGAAGAACATTAGGGGGAATGGAACTTTCTACTACATCAATCACATTCAGACAATACTAATTACCGGTCTGTACATTATGAACATTCACACACAATGACTCTAGTTTATTATATTAGCCAAGTTCTTCATGTGGTGTCAATCTGTCTTGAAAGGCATTGATAACATTTACACCATTCTGCACACCCACATGTTTCAGAGAATAAGACAGTGTTCCACAGATTAGTAATCGCAGACAATGAACTAGTCTAACTCTGGTCTGAGTAGCCTCCTTACAAATGAAAATGATTTATTCAACTAAGGCTCATCACTAAGCTTTTTTCTGTTATTTTAAAGTCTGGAGAAGATCTGTAGCAGTCTGCTTTTATCTCCTCCAGGATCTATTGTAATAGTACATGTTTCTGATCTTAGGAGGAGAGACATCAACTGACTCCAGCTAATGCAGCACGATTTAAAGATTGTGTTGCTGCTTTTGGCTTAAATCTGTGATTATATCTATGAGTCTGATCATTTCTTGAGATTCTGTTTCAGAACCATTCAAGCAGTTCCCAATATCTGCCTCATCAAGGTTGAATGGGCTTTTATTTACCAGGCCCTTAAGATGTGAATCCTCCTGCCAGGATCTCAGAGAAGCAAAATCAGTGTTCCTGTTGTCTTTTATAAAGTAACATTGTTTTTACAGGAAAGGAAAACACTTTGCCTTCTTGCCAAGTGTTAGATGAGAAGATTGATACCACTCTCATGTCTGAACAGTAAATATAGAGCTAGAGCCAGTAGCTGGTTAGCTTAGATTAGCTTAAACATTGCAAAGAGGAAAACACTTTATAACTTGTTTGTTTATTTTGCACATAAACTGAAATGTGCTGGACTATATTCTAGCCAGGTGCAGTGATGTACAAGAGTTTTGTTGTCACTGTGAGGTTGCCAGGCAACTAGTGGAGCCTCCAGGAGGTTAGATGGATAGATGGATAGATAGATAGATAGATAGATAGATAGATAGATAGATAGATAGATAGATAGATAGATAGATAGATAGATAGATAGATAGATAGATAGATAGATAGATAG
>JAVQJL010101694.1:0-14619 GCA_036024295.1 Nannoperca obscura
ACTCTATTTTCTATTCATTTCACAACGTATGGTGGTGAATAAGTGTGACTTTTCATGGAAAACACAAAATTGTTTGGGTGACCCCAAACTTTTGAACGGTAGTGTACATACATACATGCTTGTTTTATCTACAAAGAAAGGTTGACTAAGAGACAAATGTAAATGTCATTGATTCCGTAGATGACTGAGTCTCAAGTTGCGGTTTCCATAGAAACAGATACACTATATTCAGTAGCCTCTCAATTTGTGTGAATGAGCCATACCATAATACGCCAAACTGGTGTGGGTGGACAGGCACCAACTGCAGGAGTCTTTTCACAGTGTATCACAGAGCTCTAACTGCATATTGCTGTTTTCAGATGACGGAGAACAGCTTCTTTCCACAGACCATGTTTCTTGTATTTGGTTCAAACAGAATGAAAGCATATACCAAATATAATCTTGTACTGAAGCTGCAGATAGCCGACATTCAGTGTTTTTCTGTTTTGTGATGAAAAATAGAAATGCTCAATGTTTTTCTGACAAAATTGATGTCAGAATGTCACCATGGTGGAAACAACATTTTGATCATCATGCACAACTTTCCATAGAGTGTTACTATACTATTCATGTAGGTGTAAGACAATAGCAACAGAAATGCATATAAATTAGTCACAGTGAATATATAAGAATATATCAAGCTATAACTACACAGTCAATACTTTTACGTTATTGTTGGTTTTGCTCTATCCACCAGCCATATTCTTTCATTTAGACTAAATGTTCATGTCTCTGGTGTTTGTAGCGGTTGGTTCACTAATGAATGAACTGTAAATCAGGAGCTAGCAAGGCTTCCCATAACCATTACACTGTTGCTGAGTGTCATTTCCTGTCACAGCCAGACATACTGCTGGTAGATACACAGCACAACAACTTGCTACTTCCTCAATTAAATGGTTTAATAAATACAAAAGGAAATTATTAAAGATTGATTTAAAAAGAGTAATAAACGACAGAAAATAAAGCAGCAAATAACATTAACTTCCATATGTCCACAGATGCCTCTTTAAGAGATTATTAATTATTTACAGACATTAGGATTCACTTACTGTACAAATTAAACTAATGTATAAATGCACTCAAGTGAAATGCACACCTCTCACAGCCTGTAGTAGGTTTATGTGCATCTACACTAACTCTTGAAAGTAATCTATTTCTTCACGTACTCTTGCTTGTGTCGTCATGCTAATCTATAAAAATCAATTCAATTCACCATGGCCCTTCCTTGCTCTCAAGTTGTGATGAAGTTTTCCAAGAAACTAACTATTTGTGAGTGCATGTGACTTCTGTTTAAAAGGTCTGGTTCACTTGTAGCTTGGCAGAGTAAACCTAAATAAACCAGCTACAAAATGCAATAAGGTAAACTTTTCTGCTCCAGTTTTGGCCAAAGAAAACAAGCTGTTGGTGTAAAGAGCTGGACCCTTTCAGACACCATGAAGTTGGCCAAAACTCCCAACTTTTTAAATTTCTCTTTAGAGTGCTATTACATTGGTGTCAACACAGAGATTTATGCAGCCCAGTGCAGTGCAGGGTATTTCAGCCCCCGGGGAAGCTAATTGACCATAAAAGCTCCCCTTGACTAAGGTTGCATTGACCGGAGGACTTGGATGAGTCTGACCAGTGCACTGCCATGCGCTCAGGGAGAAAGTGTGAGCAGACGTGATTTTCCAAACACTGATGCATTCTTCTGTCATCCTGATGTTTACAGGCGCACACACCTTCTGTTTATCTGATCATACTTGTGATGACCCATCAGTCCTCAACCCTGACCCCAAAACCTCTCACAACGTGCCTGACCTTGACCTTTCTCCTCATGTGGTCAAGATTTCAAGTGCATTCTTTATAACCTGTAGATATTTATCCTTAAAATAGCATGAACCTGAATGAGCACACACACACACACACGCCCACATATGTATTGTAGACACACCTCAGATACTTTACAAATATCCCAGAGTGGATTTCTCTCCTATGTCTCACATTTCTTTGTATTTTGGCACTTACATACACAGTCCCCTGAATTTCAGCCATCATCACTTCTTACTTGTTTCAACATCTCTTCAGCCGATGAAACACAATGCTTAGCTTATATAAGGGTCTAGATCGGCTCTATTAAAAACTCCTTAAAGTAAAGATTATTGTCCTGCTGCATTGACCTATAGTTGTGGGATTGTGTATAAAAAGGAATCAAATCTACACTGTACACTACACTATTTACCTACACTTTTCACCCAATATGGATGTAAACATTCCCACCCTTGAAAGTCAGCACTTTAACCTCAATGTCATTGTTTCATTCCCAATATCCATTGTGCCGGAGTACAGAGCCAACACAACACATGCATCTCTGCACTGCTGTCATCCTCTAACCCTTCCTCCTCTTCTCCTGTTTCCTTAACCTCCTCTCTGCCTCTTCCATCACTTTTCTCTTTCATTCTGCTCTCAGGCAGCCTTCCTCTCCATCCAGCAGCTCCATACCTTCTCCCTTCCCCTAACCATCCTTATCGCTCGCCGCCTGTCTAGGAACTGTCACATGCTTGAGGAAACTGAACAGAGCAGTACGGCCCTACTTGACAGCCTCCTGCTGTATGTGTGTATAGATGCATACGTGGGTGTGTGTTGGGTGTGTGTGTGTGTAGAGAGAGAGAGAGAGAGAGATTATTGGCTGTGTGTACAGTGAAGCATGTCAGTACACAACCACTCCACTCCGACCACAGGCTAGATGATTCCTTTTGGTGATTCTTGGTCATATGGCAATACACACAACAAAAATACACATGAATACAGTGTGTTAATTTGTAAACATACATTTAGAGACGAGGTCTAGGTGTGTGTGTGTATTTCCAGTTGCAGAGTGTGGGTGGAAACATTAGTCCATTAGCTCAATCACACTTTTTAGAGCTTAAAAACCAACTTTGATCCAGTTGAATACAACAGGATTAGCCTAAAGCCTTTATACACACAGACACTCACTTTGTTCCTCACACACACTCACTCACTCGCTCTCGCTGACACACGTAGCCGACAAACGGAATCTCATCCACATTCACAACATCATCTACATAATTAGTCTCTTTTATTCAACCTATACAAGGCCCGTCAGAGCAGCGAGTAGTTAATTCTCTGCCTCTGTTTTTTTGTGCAGACGAAGTTACATTTTCCCTGACGTGCAGTTTTTCTTTGCCTGTGCCTGTTCAGTATTTTGCTGACAACATGCAATGTATGCACCACCTGTAACGCACTTTAAGTGGAAGAGGCACACCTACATAGCTCCAAGTTTACACAAACCCTGCATTGGCCCAAATATAAGACGACCCCGACTATATGACGACCGCCCTGAACTTTAAGACGTTCTCCTTCCACGAGATATTGTTAGTCCAGGGATAAGATCTTCCTCATCCTTGTTTTTTTCTCTCATAAACATGGAACATGAAATACTTCCAATGAAATCCTGTAGTTCATTTTCTCATTTTCTTTATAAAAGCTTTCAATTCGTTTTCACTTTCATTAGTGGCAGAACACATTACACAAGCCATAAATTAAATTGCACTTCCTAAAGACTATTAGGAATGACTTACCCTGAAAGACACACTATGTACACGTATTAAGAAACTTACTAGCCTAGCAACATTAAGGCTACAAACAACCCACAACACTGTCTGTAGAAATCGGTGTTACTGATTATATTTTCTAGATAATTGTCTAGTCAAAAAGACAAATATAATACAACCTGCACTTTTTAAATTGTGATTTCCAGGGGAACAAATCAACTTATATTCAGGCCAATATGGTATTTTATGTTTGATGATTTTGGCAGAGATGCCAGGGAGGCAGGTTGCAGAGATTAATGTCTGACTCTTAGCACAGCAACTTGCATGTATTAAGGCCTTCACTTTCAGCAGATTAACTCCATTTGCAGCCATCTGAAGGTGGCAGGTATGTGTCCCATCTGTAGTCTCCGATTTGAGTGGCGCTCATTCTCTAGGTGTGACCAAGCATGCCAGATCCGCTGTGTTTACCTGACTAAATCTTGCTCCACCAGCACCCGGCCGCTGCACTGTGTAGGAACACTTGACTGCACTTTGTGTTCTGTGACTTAATTCACTCCAGAAGCTATTAAAACTAGTAGTTATATTTGTATAACTACTAGTTATAACTACTAGTTATAACTACTAGTTATATTGTGTATTTCTGTGACTTGTCTGCAAACCAAATTTCCTTCAAGGTATTAATAAAGTTTAAAAGGGTAATTTGTGGCCATTTCATTTAATAAATAAATGTATATTTTGCTACTTTCTATGATGAATGTATCATTAAAGTGACATATACCGTACAACAAGCTTATGTAAGCTGTTTTGCTGTCTCAGAATGTGGTAACTCTTTCACAGGAAGTGAGGAGTTTGACAGCAACAATAACAACAGTTTGCAAAGAATAAAAAGACAGAGAGCTAGGTAGTCATCATGAACAGCAATAAACTGTACACCACAAGCAACGGACAACAAAACAGTGCCTCTGTCTTCCTCCCACTGTCAGCTCCCTCCAGCTCCATCCTTTTCTCTCCCCACGATATTCCCTCCCTCCTTCTCTCCTCCCAGTGAAGTTAAAGGTCAGACCTGTCTCTGCCTTGGAGATAAATCAGCTCCCATCACATCACTGTGTATATCTTTTTGCTAAACCAGAACACACACACACAGACCACCTGACAGAGTGGCATTCTCTGCAGAGTTGCATGAAAACAAGAAACATTGTGCTGAACATGATAAAGGGAGTCATGTGCCATTACATACTCATAGGTACACGTACACACACACACACACACACACACACAAACACATACAAACAAACACTCAGCTGGGTGTTCAAAGATGTAGCACTACAAAGAGCTTTAATGTCACATTTATCTTCTCTGTCACAGGCGCTTATTGCTGAATAAACTGGATTGCTTTTTCACGCTCTGTACTGTCTCTCTCTCTCTCTCGCCTTCTCTCTGTCGATCTCTGCAGAGTAAATAAAGGACACATGGTTTTATGGTGCCAAAGATTATTGCTGGGCCCATTACTTTAAAAGTTAGAATGAGCGTTGGGGGTGGTGCTGGGGACTCATTTGAGCGTAACTGACTTGTCAGTGACTTGGCAGGTAGTGCCACAGCTATAGACGGCCTCCCCCATAAAGAATGAAAATATTATAAATGGTTAAAGAGACAGGGGAAGGGGCGGGGGGGTTACCATGAGGAAAAGATATATGTAATGACAGAAAAAGAGGGATGTGTGCATGGAGAGTTTTAATGTGGTTTTGATTGAATAATGGAAGGCAGCATGCTCTCTGAGTTACTGAGCACTAGTAGAACCAGATATGGCCTGCTGCTTCCATATTAACAGCTGTCTGTGTGTGTGTGTGTGTGTGTGTGTGTGTGTGTGTGTGTTGGCCCATAGGTCAGAAGGAGATGAGGTACAGATTGATACTTTCTCCTGACTGTGCTCATTCAACCTTCAAAACCCATTACTCTGCTCCCTGACTCTGTCTCCGTCTCCCTCTTCAGTGTCTCTCCCTCATCCTCCTCACCCACACTCAACTTATTCTAAATGTAATTACCCCAACTTCACTCTTTTTTCTTCTGTTCCTTTCTGCTCATTTCTGTCCTCTTTTAAACCTCTTCTCCTTATGCTCTCTTATCCTACTAAAACTCAAACTCTTGACTAAACCTACGATAAAGACAAAAACACTCATGCATTCTTGTTCACTCCAGTTATTAGGGACTACCCCATAAATACAGTGTAAATTGATCAGTATTACAGTAAATATTCAATCATACTGAGCAAATCATGACCATTACATCAGCGGTGGATATCATTGACTGGACAGAATAACATTTTTCAATATTAATATTCAATATTAAAAGGCCAATTATCAGCCAAGATAATATGCCAGTAGGTGTGCAGAGAAAGCACCACAGAGAGCCAACTTTACAACCTATTCTGACAGACTGACACATTTAAAGGCCAGCCGGGAGACTCTTAAATGAGACTACAAATATTGGATTATTCTAGACTCTGCTTAATACTCTCAGCCCTTTACGTCTTTCTCTCCTACAGTATTTCTAACTCCTCATTTCTGTCCATTCCTCATATACCTCATTGCCCTTATATCACATGTCATCAAATCCAACTCTCTGCCCTGCCCACTTCCTCTCTCTTCAGTGTGTGCATAAGGAGCCACTTACAGAGGCCCTCCATTACTCCTAATGAGAGGAGCTGCAAGAGGCCTGTCATTTCATTAACCTCATCAGCATCGTTCTCTCTCTGACACACACACACACACACACGATGCACAACACTGATGCCCACATGCACATGTGCTTGCGTTTACAGAAATAATAATCTGCAGTGCAGTCATCTGTGCTTGATGACGCTGAACTCAAAGAGACACTGCACACACACACACACTTACACACACACAGACACACAAACAAAATAAATGATGGCCGCCAGAAAATCGAATAACAATAAGTAGTTAATGTTGTAGTAATGTATGTTGAAGAAACCATCTTATTCCACACTGTCTACATGATCATATATTCTGTATCAACTTGCAACAGTTCCACATTGAAGCTGTATGTTGCTTATAAAGAAATAATGATCTCTTTTTCTCTTTTTTTTCTCTTATAGTTGCACCACTGTATGAAATAGTAATACTGTAACTAAATGTCCCACGCACCATTTTCTCAGATTCTGTGCGACATATTTGGTATCTTTACAAACTTTGGGCTCTCGGCTAGAATTTAAAACGATGTTTTGTCGGTTTGAAAACGGCATGGGTCTGTAATAACCCACGTGCGGATCATTGGGGGTTAAAATGTTAACACCCTTTAAAAAAAAAAAAAAAAAAAGGTTTCTTCCTGGACTCACAACTTTGATGGCACTTAATGATTCAACATACAGAAATCCACAACAAAGGGAGCAGATAAAAGCTGACAGCAGCCTTAAGAGACCAGAATGCAATGCAGCCACATGACATGTCATGTTTTGAGGGGCATGTGTGACTCACTCTTCCTCCACCTTTATGTATAACCCACAGCTGAATGCAACAAGTTCTCAACTGAATCCTGACCCTGAACCAGCCACTTGATGAAATCAGAAACAGCCGATGTCCTCAACTAGCAAACTGTTAGGAACTGAAATATTTAAGCTCTCACAAGAGTAGACATAAAGGGATGCAAATGCAAGCATAAACGTCTTAACTTATTGAGCATCTGTTGCTACACAAGTTGCACCTTTTTGCCTTAACCACATACTGAGGTTTCTGTAAAAAGGTACTGCATACTTTGCAAACATTATTTTGAGCTGGAAAAGCTATACAAATGTGTATTTCATAGGATGAAAAAGGCTCAACACGTCATCTACTGTTTAAATCAGCCCTGAACCTTGCAAGACCAATGCAGGCCAACCGGTTGGGACCCATCTACATCATGAAATTAAAAAGACTCTAATCAGTGTCAGCGCCTGACACCACACACTACGTTGCCATGAGGCCAAACCCGCTACAGTTGTTTTTCCCTCGTTGTATTTTTTGAAAATGCTGGGAGGGAGGGTTCTAGCAGAATTTGAGGGTGTAGTTACATTTTAAACAAAAAGATACAGATGGTGTTTGTCATTATAACAAATGGCTTCAGCCTGCAGTGAGTAAAAAGTGAGTAAAGTAAGTAAAAATAAATAGAAGGACCTATTTTCGACTGTTACTGTATGTCGCCTTCTCCCGTGTGACCCGGTCCTGGGCCCGAACTGTTTTTATATTCTTCTCCACTATCCTATTCTTAATCTAGAAGAGCATCAAGGAGCTATTAGCCGTCTATCTGGTGTAATCAATCTTTAATAGTTTCTCATGTCCCTCTCTGCTTCCATTCCTAGCCTGGCCACGCCCTTTTTGTCTCTCCCTTTTCTCTCTATCTGTCCCTTGATCTCGCATTTGCCTCTGAGTGTGTTTTGTGTGTCTGTGTTGCATTAGCTCTTGGCATTTTTATGTTTCTGCATGCATGGGCGCTTCTGTATATCTGTGAGCACATAACTGCATAAGAAGTGTGTGTGTGTGTGTGTGTGTGTGCCCCCCAAGGCAAGGCTCCAGATGGCTTTAAAACAATGAACAATCTCTCTGACCCTCTCTTTATTCTCTCCAATTCAATTAGCAGCTGATCAAACCAAGCGGGAGAAGCTGTTCACTTCTAGAGACTTTGTAAATCCCCTCAGTGAACACACACACACACACACACACACAAGAAACCATAGCCACTTTAATACACTAACAGAAACACACACACACACACACACACACACACCAACAGAATCCCCCTGGTGTTCACACATCTCATGCAAAAAAAGTTTTAATGTATGTTGGTGCATCACAGATGTGACACACACACACACACACACACAGAGGAAACTTTATTTTTAAAATCCAGTATATCTCATAGCTTTATGCAGCTAAGGCCACAGAGTGAAACATCTCTTGGCTTTGTGCTCTACTGCAGTCTGTCTCTACAGCAGGAAACTCAACTCACACCCCTCCTCTAGCCCTCTACTCCTCCTTCCTCTCCTGCCCTCGCTTTTTCGGTCTTCTTTTCATCCACTTGGCTTTCATTGCTTCTCTCCTTCTGTCTCCATCTTCTGCCTGTCTACTCCTCTTCAGTCCCCTCTTTTGTTACTGCATTTTTGTTGCTTCTTTTCTTCTATTTTCTCTTAGTAACTTAGTTACATTTTATTCTCTTTCTTCTCCCTCTCTCTGTGTGCTGTTTACTCTGCAGTCCTGTAATGTTTCAAGTTCTTTGCTCTTCTCACTTTCTCAGTTCCCCCCTCTGCTGTGCATCATCTTCTGCTGTACTGTTACTAGCTGTGTTTACATGGAGCCTGTTATTACATTAACAAACAGGATTAACAGAACCTCGTGGATCATAATAAAATGCCCATTGGGATTAATTTAATTAACTATTTATATTTGTTTGACAGATGACAATTTGTTATGTAACTCTCGTTCCCGTTAGTTTCTATTTTCAGAACATCTTTTTGCACATGGTCGGTCACTTGAGTGAAGTCAAAGAGGTTTCCTTGGAAAGGTAGATGACTCTCTTTTACCGTTACAGTGCACTTTGCCACTGATGGGCTTTTTTAATTGATTCTGATTCATGAAGAAATGTAAAGTTAAAGTTTAAAGTCATATCATAAGTGTGCATGTCGTAAATATTCTCTGTTTTTTTAAACATTTTTATATAGTGCTATAATGAGAGACTTTAGCTCATCTTCTACATCTTATCCACCCTGCTCTCATTTCATCCACCCATCCTTCAGCATCAGGTGAAATCCAAATACATGACAATGTGAATCAGAAATTTCAAAGACGACTCAATTTGATGGTTAGATGGTAAGAGTCTATCATGCGAGCAGCTGACAGCTTGACAAACGATTATGTTACAAACAAATGTTTCCGTAGTAGCTGACTACATTTTCTAGATTTCTGTGTAAAAGTACTATCTGTCCCTGAGTCCATCCATCCCTTCTTCCAGTCCAAGCCCTGGATGACAATTTCCTCTTCAGATAAGTGTGCACTTCAAACGAGTACAGACACGAAGCTAGGTGGGCTAGGATGAGTGTAAAATTAGCAGCTATCCACGCTGGGCGGTTAATGCCACATCCCTCCTCCCACGGCTAACATTGTTTTATCCATCTCAATGGGTTAGTATCAAATGCTTGAACAAAGGCAGACGCATTTTGAGGTGGAGGTCATTTTCTACTAGCACAAAATCCCAGCATACTAAAGTTATATCACCGCTCATTGTTTTAAAAGTAAAATTCATATTGTGTGACTCGTTTTTCTCTCCTCCCTGCTGATATCTTTATGGCCGAATTGTTCTCCCACTCTCAAATGGCTTTATGCCTTCTTGCTGCTTCACCTCTCTCTCTGCTACAACACAGGAAGCAAAATTGCCAATAAAAACAATAACACTCTCAAAAGTGTTAGCACACGCACACACACCATCAAAGGATCTATTCCACCTGATAGTAATCATTCAGAAAAACATTAGATGTTTGTAAGCACATACACACTTTTTCTCGTTCTCCCTCTCTCTCACACACACACAGCATAGCTCACCATGTCAGTTACCAAATTAGGAAATAATATGCAAGGTCACACAAACATCATGTTCTGCTCATTCGAGAAAAAAACACACACACATTCATACACACACAGGTGGCTGCTGCTTCCAGGGTACCAGACATTTTTTGTTGTTGTTATAAGCCATTGAATCTGTTATAGCTATGTATTAGCTATTTATTAGTAAGATGCAGTCTGAATATCTAGTTTTAATATAATAGATTGTGGATCTCTACTGTTTAGGAAGGGTAGCACTACATAAACCAATACATTTATATCTGATGATAGGATCAGACATGAGCTTAAACAGCTTAAACAGCTTAAACGATGATACTAGGAAACAAATCTCAGTAATAAGAGAAAATGTCTATTTACATTAGATGATGTCCCAAGTCTCATTATGGTATTTACAGGTGTCCAGTGTTAATGCATCAGTGAGGATGAACATGTATCATTAGATTGTAATACCAAGTAGCCGACTTACTTTTACACCCTATTTGAAAATATGACTATGACATGCTCAAAAGTTTAAGTGAGAGATTCTCCTGAAATTCACTTTGATCATTTCTCAAAAGAAGTTGTGACTATGTTGATCTTGTTGAACTACAAACACACGGTTCACTCGCAGATGTGCTGTAGTGTTATGGTGTGATGTGCTTTTTCACTCACATACGATCACGTCTGAGTGAAACCAGGCTTGCAGAGAGCACATTAACCAGACACCTGCCAGAAGGTTTACTTTAGCCTTAACAGAATTAGTGAATTAGTTAATTATCTACAGTAGATCTAGGTCTAATCTGCTGCGTTTGACATTGTAACCAGACTTAAAATGAGAGGAAAGATGAAAGAAGCCTGCTACCTGAGCGATAAAAGAGATTATATTCGATAAGATTGGTTAGCCTCTGAATTTAACAAATCTGGGTATTCTGCCAGGATCCAGATCCAAAATGTAAACTTAACCTTAACTTAGGTCAGTAGAGTTTAGTAAAAATCATGAACCGCATTAGCAAATAACTGTATATGTATAAATATACATGTATATGTGTAAATGTATAAATAAATAAATAACTGTACTAATATTGACAGTGACAGGGTAGTGTGGTGAGTTGGAAAACTTCAGTATTAACTGGAGATTCCATTATATATGGGTGAACACACTGCAATGGACTGTTTCTGGCCTTACTAGCCCCTAGTTTACCAGTGTAAAACCAGAGACTGGAATCTCCATCAGCTGCAAGGGTGCTGATCTGTGGCTGATAGCAAAAAGACAAAACTCTCTTTGAGGAATCAATACAGCATGAACAATTGTTGGTTTTGATATTTCTGACATGGTTCTTTAATCATTTCCTCGGCTACAAAAACTGATTTTCTCCAATTGATTTCACTGCTGCTAACATCACTGTCGGGTGTGTCAATTTGTTTTTTGATACAGATGGGTGTGTTTTTCAGGACGCGGAGGATGAGATATTATGTTGGGTCTACATTTTGTTTACTTTTCAATTAAAGATGGGGCTTTTAAAGATTTTTTCTCTGCATCAACGACTGATGTAGTGGGGGATTATGGGCCAATATGGACTTCAGTTTCGCTGTCCTGAGCCAGGCTGACAATGCTCCCATCAGACACACATACCAACACCATACACACATAGCCACTCTCTGATCTGTTCGTTAGCACAACATCTCGTCAAGTCTCCCCGCCTGGCGCTCGGCTAGCCAAAGGAGGGCCCTGTCCAGCGTCCATCGCCATGCTGACACAAGGCCAGATCAGCTCGGTGCGTGGGAGGTCTGTCACACACGCTCATGTTAGCACTCCTCTGCCTGCAGTGCGCTATGGCATACACACAGACACAAACACACACAGACACACACACACACCATAGGAACTCCTAGAAGAGTGCTATTAGACACACACATGCTGACATACACAGACGCACAATGACACACTTGGAGACACGAATGCCAACTACCGCACAAGCTCATGACAACTGTCCTCCTGCTGCATTATGCATGAACACCCACAGATGTACACAAAACATGCACATACACACACACACTATCACACCGTAGAGGAACGACTGATGCTTCTTAATTGCATCTTTATTTGGTGTTTTTAAGGTGAAACACTGAATGGTTCTCCTTGCTGGGTTAATTGCAGGTTAAACTGACAGAACAATATTGTTCTAGAAAGTTTGGCATTAAGTCTGTCTCTAAATGGCTGGTGGGGAACAGATGATGTTGCTCCCCAATTAGCTGTCTGCAAGTTGTAGACATTTAACACTGGAGGTCTTGTGTTTCTACGTTCCGCTTCACACTGTGAGATAGATTTTACTTGGGGAATGCAAAGAACCTCATGGTGTGATGCTAAAAGCAACAAACACCATATTCATCCATTTATTCTCATAGCGTGGTGTGTGTTGAGTGTTGAGACAAAGAGTAAGTGAGTAGACAATCTTTAATCAAAATGCTTGTAGCATCTTTCCTAATGACCAGCCAACCTTTAATGGGTAAATGAATGAACAAGCAAAGGAATGAATTAATAAATAGTAGGTGAGTGAGTCACTGTCTGGATACATGGGGTGCTTAGCAAACTGCACTCTGCATTCGATGTGATTTTGTCTGCTCGTTTTTAGTCACGTCTCCAGCTCTCAATCCACTCATTGTGGGATTTCTTTCACTTTTCATGCACATTAGAGAGCATCAAACATAAAAGAAGAGTTCACCAGAAAATCTTGACATTTTTGACACTTTTGTGAGAGTGATTTTGAATTGCACTAAAGTTATAAAATGATACACTAAGCTTAACTTTATTGATCCCCAGCAGCAGAAAGAGAGCTGGACGTGTGAACAAAGAGTACATAGTACTAAAAGGTCTTGCAGAACATGGCAGTTATTTGTGTGACAGCTTAATTTCCCATAAGCTTCCTACTGTGTTTTTATTGCTGACACAGTTCCCCAGTTTTTTATGTCAGCGACCTCTGACCTGCACATTTATCACAGAGGTAGCGGTGCATACTTAAGTGATCACACCGCTACAGGAGTTATCCATCACCTACAGATGCAGAGGGGTGAACATTTCTCATCCACCCAGGTATTTTTAGATCATTGGTAAACTAAATCTAAGCAGATTTTGAGCATTATGCTTTAAGTGATGTGTTGCATCCTGTTGAATCCTCCCTGACTCTCAAGTCTGCCTCTGATGTTTCTGCATAGAATTTGATTCAGAAACCATGTTTCCGTTATTATTATTTTTTTCTCTGCACAGTTAAAGCGTCACCAAGTGTAATAATTACATTAAGAGGTATTCTGCAGTCAAACTGTGTAAACACGAATCGGTATGTAAATTCCCGCACAGAGATGATAGACGGATAATAGATGGATTTTTGCTTTATGAAGAGTTAGATGTCTTAGTTTGACCACATTTATATTCGCTATACATTAAATCATTAAACATAGATATACAGTATGAAGATTTTTAAAGTCAATACTTTTGCATGAAACTGTTCTGCAGTGTTGTCTCACACTTGTTTTGATAATTGCATTAAAAAGTAAGCAGCATTAGATCTCAGCTGACTGTTGGCTCTATATTCACTCTGTTTTGTTCTGTGACGTACGGCTCTATCCTCTCCAGACAAGTATATAACAGCACCACTATATAGCCACTTCAGCTAAAATCAGGCTGGTTAACACACGCCAGGCCTCCTGCACTTCAGCTGGGTCAGCTGCTTCACAACGCCCTTTCCTCGCACAGTGTGAGTGTGTGTGTGTGTGTGAGTGTGTGTGCAAGTGTGCGTGCGTGTGTGTCTAGGAAAATGCAGTGTGTGTGTGTTGCAGTTTCAATGTGTGTTTGAACTGTGATAATCGAGGTCCATTAGAAAACAGACAGGGGGCCAGTGAGAGCAACGTTCCTTCATTACAGGCTAATGGACATTAAACAGCAGTCTGACACACACACACACACACACACACACACACACACACAGCAGCAGCAAATAAGAAATGCATTTGATAAGGCTGCCTTTTGCCCAAGAGACAATAAATGATCATCTGAACAGTCTGCAGAAGATTAGGGGGGGGGTCTGTATGCGTGCGTGTGTGTGTGCGTGCGTGCGTGTGTGTCTTTGTGTGTGAGTTGAGACAAACAATACCAATTTCAATGAAGAGAACAATAGATCATTTACAGGGAAAATAGTTCATTGGTTTTTGGTTTAATCATACTGTTGTGGAAAA
This sequence comes from Nannoperca obscura, assembly GCA_036024295.1. Lineage (NCBI taxonomy): Eukaryota > Metazoa > Chordata > Actinopteri > Centrarchiformes > Percichthyidae > Nannoperca > Nannoperca obscura. The sequence continues at coordinate 14,408 of JAVQJL010101694.1, forward strand.
GTCTAGTTCCTGGTTTACAACAGATCCCACAAGGTTTTCTATAGTACATATGAACAGCAATATATACTATTAGAAAAGGTTTTATTTTGACAAACAACCACACATGGTTTCGACCCGTCACAATTAGAAGCTTTAAAGTCAAAATGTTAATGTTAAACAAATATATATATATATATATATATATATATATATATATATATATATATATATAT